>JBAMDN010000525.1:0-52480 GCA_037074945.1 Tetracladium marchalianum
TAATGGCACAAGCGGTAAAAGATAGCTTCCTTGATCTGGAAAGACATAGGCAACTACTAGAAGAGAATATCGAGAAACTGCGGAAGTCGCTTCAACACTGGCAAACTTGGGAAGCTGAGTACGAAGGACTGAAGGAAGACATTCAAGCTGCAGAGCCCACCGACCGAGAGCAGCTGGTGGCCATCTGTCGAGACTATCAAGGAGAGCTCGTTACACAAAAGGAAATTGCAGAGATTCTAGGCGTCGATACTAGACTTACGGCACAAGTAATCAACTTGTTGGATAGGCGCATCGATTATGTTGGGCAAAATGTGCGGACCGTTCAGAAGCAAGTCGATGCTGTGGAGAAAAAGCTCGCGGTGGCAACCATTATCAGTGATCCGGATGTTAGGAATGAGGAAGGGCTCCCGATGACGGAGATCCTGGAAGAATTGGACGAAGAAGGGAATGTCATAAACAGCGAACTTACTACACCTGGGAGTGCGAAACCACAACTATTGGAGGTGTTGGCGAAGGCCGGTGTCAGTGTACCACCTATTGAACCTTCCAATCCTTCTGCATCAGCGCCGATGCCCTCAGCAAAAGAAGAAACCCCGAAAATTACAGCTAGGGTTAAAGCGCCAGCCCGAACATCCCAAAAAGTAGAAACTCCCGTTGAAAGGACAAAACCTGCAAAGAAAGTCGTTCAATTCACAGAGGATACGAAGCCTGGCCCCGAAGTAGAAAAGTCGTACACGGCCAAGCGTCTCGACGCCATCATGGAACTAGCAAAGGCGCAGAATGAGCCTCCCACCCAACCACCTGTCATACCCACAGATGAGTCTCCCGAAGACGCTGCCCTTCGTCGAGAAATGTTGCAGTATGGGCTTTCAGAGGTCGGAGCCGTGGTGGCAGAGTTAGAGCTCGAGGAAGGGAGCGATTGGGACGAGGACGATTGGAATGATGATGATGATGATAGCTCAGACGAGGAGGATCAATTTGGACGATCGACGGGTCGACTTGTAGGTGACGAGGTCAGAGCAAGAATGATCGAGCTCGAGAACAAACTCGGTGTTCGCATGATGGAAAACATCGGAAAGAAAGCCAGCGATTACGAAGTTGTTCAGGAAGGCATTGGACGAGTCACTATTAGTGGCAAAGAAGAAGAATTGACACTGAAGAGCAACGCGACATCCACAAGCGAACCCCAAAAAGAGACAGTTGCTTCTTCTAAGCCAGCCAAGAAATCTGTCAAATTCTCCCCAGAGCTTGATATAGCGCCTTCGGTGGAGCCTCGGTCGGCAACTCCCGCCCCGTCATCATCAAATACTGTAAGACCAATCAGTGATATCGTCGAGAGAGCAGGACCATCAGAAGCGACCTCACCTCAACCACAAAGGAAAGCCTCACGCTTCAAGTCGGAACGCGCTACTGCTTCAAAGTCTTCCTCAACCATTGTCAACGGCCCACTCGCATTTCCAGGTGGTAACAATCTCAGATTACAGCCAGCGAAGCCATCAGCTCCGAAACCATTCTCCCAACCTATTGTGTTCACGTCTTCCGCGACCGATAATCCACGAACAGTCCCAACCGGACCGGAGGACAGTATCGTTGCACCCACGATTATCGAGCGCGAGACTCCCGCTTCAAACGAAGTCACAGAACCAGACGAGCTCGATTCGCAGCTGCTGAATCAGGAGGTCGCTACTGAATACCACCGTATGCGTAATAAGTTCATTGCCAAAAAGGGCGGATTCACCAAAGAGGAAGAGAGCGAATTAATACCCCTTACCGAGGAAGAGGGCGGTGCAAAGAAGATGAGCAGATTCAAGGCCGCGAGGTTAGGGTTGTAGAGATGGATTTTATGTGAGTGTCGGTATCTTGCCTGTTGATAGATTCGGACATAGTATGTCAAAGGTCAAAACCCTATTCCCCAGATAGTTCTAGGACAATCAAGAGCATCATGATCTTCCCGAAATACATTACTGCTTTTCTTCTATCGACATCTTTTCTCTCTTGTGTGCGATTACAGACTAGGAACATGGCTAAGATCAATTCTTTTTGTTCTTCACTATGTGATAGCAGCAGATCAATCCGCTATCACATTTTCAACCACACGTTCCAACATTGAAACACTCAGTTGTTAGGGCTCTCTGACGTCTTGACCTTGCCTGTTCAATTGGACTTCCAATGATGGTCTTGGGGACTCGTTTCACCCTTTACATCCAATTTTTGCAACCTCAACTCTGCTATTTGCTAAGCCACTTTGGCATGAGTCTTTTGGCCCGCAGTCGTATGTATTAAGAGAAGTAGACAAACTCTGCAATCTCATTCTCCATAATCGAGCTGGGTACCAAGTACTAGATAGACTCTCCACACTTCAAGATGGCCTTCAACGGTCAACGACTATGACCTAATCGGGAAAGAAGAGAAGCAACTACGCATAGTGCCGCAAACACAAAATCTTAAGCGAGTGTCCCCAATTTACCAAAATCCACGACCTGCTCTTCTTCACCCAACCTTCCGTCCCTTTTTCTTCACGGGCCATACCCTAAATCGCTACTACTCAGCAGAACTGCCAAGTATCCCATATATTAGAGTGGTATGTGGAGCACCCTCTAGCTCAAGATCCCTCTTCGGTGGTCCCTCAGCGATCGTCTCATTGATAAGTGTGTTGTTTGAAAGCGTCACTACTCCCACTCTACCACCACACTTGGGACCACATTCCCACGAATCCTGTCTGGGGTATTGTTGCCATGAACATACACCGTGTGGGGCTCTGAACCATGCCACTCTTCCGTTTCTTTGGAAGGCGTAAATGTAGCTGGGAAACAACCGATATTGTAGTCTCCGTTGACAATCCACGAACTGTGTAGTAAGTCAGTAACCTATTGCCAAGCGCTGGGTTGGAGAGAGACATAGAGAGTCGGCCTGTCCAAGAAAGTGTTTCAAGTAAACTCACCCCTAGTCGTTATGACAGACTATCACGCCGTTCTTCACTACTTGAGCGTTCTAGATGCCGTCCAGGCCAGGCAAATATGAGTCCACAGTGGCACCCCAAGCATGAAGACATGCAAGAAACACTTGACGTATCGCCAGGACAATTGCACTGGAAACCTCCATGATGGACGAGAGAGTGCTTGGGCGTGAAAGATACTTCCATTGGACGACTGTCTATACTGATGGCCAACTCAACAAGGTTGTATGATTGAAAGAATGATTAGTGGGAAACGAAGAACGAGGCAGAAGCATGAGTGTGATTTCCACACCTTTTACAGTTGAGAGATGCGGACATGCAGGTGAGATATTCAGCAGTCCAGCAGTTCAGCATAGCCTCCGGAGAATTCGACCGGTATGCTGTTGCTTTTCTCTACCAAAAATTAACAAAGCATACGGAGATTTGTGCAGCAGGTAAGTATAGAGGAATGGCCCGATCGGGGTGAGTTTGTTGGCTGTTCTTCAAAATGGCAGGTTAACAATGTGGCAGTGCACATGGATTGCACGAAGTATAGCGAGTAAGTATGCAGGACCAGAGTGGGTTTTTTTTCGCTTCTCAATCACATATCAACTGAGTTTATAGAGATTGTGGACGAGGCATGTAGAGAGAACCATGGCCAGTGTGTGAGTTCTCTGAATTGTAGGTTGGCGATCAATACAGGGACTCCTCAGCGGGCAGGTATCAGCATTGGCTCGCATAGAGAACTGGGGTGAATATGTTGACATTATGTACTGCAAATCTTTTTCTTTATGGAACCGTATGAGGCACAAAAAAACTGTATAGAGAACTAGAGGGTATTGTTTATTTTCACGACTGCATGTTTGAAAGCTAAAGATAGGGAAGTTTGGTAACGTAACACAAAGATAATGCAAGCGGTATCATTGGAATTTAAAAGATAATTCAATTCAGATATACAGGAGTCTTCCTGATTGTGGGTGTGCAGTAGAGTAGTAGAGCTGGCTTTTGTATACACTTGAATCAAACAGATGAGATAAATCGGGTCAATAAAGTCGACCGTCACCCTTCACCTTACTCTACACCTAGCTATCTATCTAGATCATCTCAATTCTATCATTCCAACATAAGAAGCCATGCCGTATACGTATTGGGTAGAAGCAGTGTTCAAACAATATTCTCATAACTTTTACCCAGTACTTAAGCATTCCACCTCCATGGAAGAGTTTTGCTTATAGATGCTACTAAACAATTCAGTTTCTAGACCTTTTCAATGACAAACAACAATCTCCCATGCCTCTTGAGCACTCGCAGCCTCGTACCACCTCGTGCAACTAACCAGTACTTTCGAGAGCCTGACTCCGCTCTTTTTTAAGAATGACAAACCATAAGGTGTGGAGACTCTGGAGGATCTGTTCTTGCCGTATCAAATATCTATTTTACCCCTTTGAGTGATCAAGCAACAACGTGCCGAGTCTACCGACGAGGAGAACGCTCGGAAACGGGGCTCGTGTACGGAGTAAGACGGAAATAAAATACATTCATTGTCACTCCGATTCTATGACTCCCTGATTTTAGCGTACCGGTCCCCATAGCATATATAGTTGACCTGCCCAAGGCTTCTTTCTCTGCACGTTTCTTGAGGCTCTTGGTCGACTTTTTCCTTTCGACGTCTTTTCAATGTCTTTTCGATTTCTTCCTCGATCTCGCGGTTTCGCGGTTTGACACCTCTTGACAAACCCAACGGAGATTATGGATGAGGTGAGGGGGACGATGACACATCACGTGTAGTGACCTTCCCAAAGGGCTGCGGAGGGTGCACTCGAATTCCTTATCATCATATTGGCAACATATTGGCAACATTGGCAGTGTATTGGCATCGCCATGCCTCGCCCGACCACCAGCACCCAACCAACCACCAACTCAGCGTCAATCTCCCACCACGCCTCAATCTTCCGATCCTCCCTCATGCCATGTCAGCGAACCCCGAACGCGAGATGTGCAGCGCTTCGCAAAAGGTTGAAGGGATTTCCAATGTCCATCCAGCATCCGATGCGCCGCGTTTGTCGTCGAAGTCGACGAGATGGACGTCGTCGCCGCCGAGGATCTCTCCGTGCGGTGGCCACACATGGCGGAATCAAGCCTTCCCATGGCTTGGAGATGAAGACTTCCTCAAGTCGGGGGGCTTGCATTAGCTGGGATTACTGGACCATCCCGTTGCGGAGGTGCTCTCACTGCTTTGGCGACTTTGGGGTTTCGGCTGAAGTTGTGAAGTTGTGCGATCTCTTACCTTCCGCTTTGGCACTAGCGGCTGCTGGCTGTGATGGGAAGGTGATATCTGCCTCCATGTGCTGACTTGGGAGATGTGCGCTGGTCTGCAACACGAAGAGGGCCATTGGCTTGTCCGGCCGGGTTTGTGATGCCGCGGTACGAGACTCGAGAGTGACTTTCACGTCCTACTGTACCTGTACCAAGTTGTGCCCGAGGCCTGGTGGTTATTTGTGGGGGATTCTCATTTCCCCGTCGAATTGGGAGCAGAGTCGGCACTTGTTAGTGCTGGCCGGGCTTTGTTCCCAGATTGCCCAAGTGCGGTTTATTTCGAGATCGAGATGGTTTGGTACTGCCTAGCAAGCGCTATCGAGACTGGGAACGGCTTTGCAGCTGTCGTAGCACATTCATAGGAGCTTGTCCGTTGAGCTTGATCTTTGAGCTTGTCTTCTACTTCTTCTTGTCCTTCTTGTCCTTCTTGTTTTTGGAGCTTGACACCCCAAGCAACATTGGCAGGAAGTTGGCACATTGGCACATTGGCACGCTTGGCCGTTCTTCGGTTATTCTCCGAGCACGAACGCCCGTCTGGCCATGGTACAATCGTTCTGGAAACATAGACCAAGCAAGGTTCACCACAGGAGAGTGTCTTGGACGTTGGTCAAAATGTTGTGACCTTCTGCTTTCAGTGCCCTCCCCCGACATTATCGCCACGACCAGCCAGTCGTTGCCACCATTTCAGACCCTGCCTTCGCAGCTTGCAGAGTGCAAGATCTCCACTTCATTGGCGCAAGACAAGCTTTGATTGATATCCTTTGCTAGCTCTCCAATTGCGTGGCGTTTCGCTCGCGTGAGATCTGAAATATCTCGAATTCAGCTCGTTGCGATAGGCTCCAACGGGAAAATGATCGGTGCATCAATCCACCTGTCGATTTGTCGTGATAGAGCAAGGAAGCTGCTTTGGTGTGGCACAGAGAGTGGTATGTATGAACTGACAGATAAGGAACAAGGGAATACGGTTTAGGAAGGCTATGATCGGGCCCATTGCGCTGGGGTCTAAATCGAAGAGTGCTATATGAGGAGGGGAATCTCCCAGGAAAACTTACAGGACAGGTCTTCAAGCATCACCAAAGTTTATTCTTTGCACTACCTACCGTCGAGATGGCTCCAGCTATTAGTACGTTTCACAACATCGATGGATCTCAGATACGATGTCTTGTACTAACAACTTGCCTACAGAAGAATCCGTCATTGAGGATGCCGTTATTAAGGCTCCTGAGACCATTCCCCCGATTATTGGAGAGAAACACAGCACTGCCTATGAGGATGGACTCGACTCCCACGGACATGTCATTCCAACCGAAGAGGAGCTTGCTATTCTTCCCAGAGTTGCTGGCAAGATGCCTTGGACTGCCTACTTGCTCTGCGCTGTCGAGTTCGCCGAACGAGCCTCTTACTACGGATGCAACCAAGTCTTCAAGAACTTCATCAGAGCTCCTCTTCCAGTCGGAGGAAACGGTGCAGGAGCTCCTGCTCGTGGAAGTCAGAGAACTGCCGGTGCCTTGGGCAAGGGAACGGTCATTGCCTCTGCCATGGCCGATGCCTTCAAATTTTTGGCTTATGCTATGTATGTTCACCCCAGCATTCTGTTATGAGACCTTGCTAATGATCTTAAATAGCCCCATTTTCGGTGGATGGTTGGCTGATGCTCACTGGGGTCGTTTCAAGACCATTGTCGTTGGTGTAGCCATCTGTGGTATTGCTCACGTTCTCATGGTTATTTCTGCCATCCCAAGTGTCATCCAATCTGGCAAAGCCATCGGTCCATTCGCTCTCAGTCTTTACATGCTCGCCATTGGAGCCGCTCTCTTCAAGCCCAACATTTCGCCCACCGTTCTTGACCAAAACCCTCACCGAAAGCCTCATGTTATCACCAACAAGGACGGAAAGAAGGCCATTGTTGATCCCGAGGCTACTTCCGAGAGTATCATGTTGTGGTTCTACCTTCTGGTCAACATCGGTGGTTTCTTCGGTGTCGCTACCTCATACACTGCCAAATATGTTGGATTCTGGCTCTCTTACCTCCTCCCAACAGTTGTCTACCTCAGTGAGTCAATTTCCACTTTATCTTAGCCAATGCACTAACCATCTTTAGGTCTTCCACCTTTCCTCTGGATCGTTAACAAGCGCCTCGTCAAGAAGCCAGCTGGAGGATCCGCCCTTGGACAATTCATTGGTGTCAACTTCCTTGCTCTTCGCAAGGCTGGTATCAAGGGATTCGGACGCGCTGGATACTGGGAGAGAGCCAAGCCATCCTGGCTCGCTGCCAATGGTGACTCTCGCGTTGTCACCTGGACTGATGAATTCGTTGAGGATACCCGCCGAACTATGGGAGCATGCGCTATCTTCCTCTTCTTCCCACTTCAGCAAATCAACGATGGTGGTCTTGGAGCTGCTGCCAACGCTCAATCCGCTTCTCTCACCTCCAACGGCGTTCCCAACGATCTTCTCGACAACTTGAACCCTCTCGCTATCATTATCTTGATCCCAATCATGAACCACGGTGTCTACCCTCTTCTTCGTAAGTGGCGTATTCGATTTGGACCAATCAAGCGCATGACCTTCGGTTTCATCATTGCTGCTGCCGGTGCCATCGCATACGCTGTCCTCCAACACTACATCTACAAGACCTCGCCTTGCGGAAAGTACGCCTCCACCTGCGACATTGAGCCCCTCGTCTCGCCATTGTCTCTGTGGCTCTACGGTATCCCCGTCGTCGTCACCGCCACCTCTGAAGTCTTTGTTAACATCACCGCCTTCGGTATCGCTTACTCCCGATCCCCAGAAAACATGAAGGGTTTCGTCATGGCTCTTAACCTTTTCACCACTGCCATCTCCACCGCTATCTCCATGGCCACTGCCAATGCCATTCAAGATCCATACATCGTTTGGGTTTTCGCTGTTCCATCGATCGCTGGATTCGTCGCCGCCGGCGTCTTCTATTGGATCTTCCGTGACTTGGATAACGAGGACTTCTTCGTCCACGAGGATGAGCAGGAGAACGGCAGTGGTCGCAAAATCACTGCTAAGGATGCCGAGAACGCACCAACCTACTCCAGCTCCCTCGATGAGAAGGATGGCACCAAGAAGGATGTTTCCGAGTTGAAGTAGATTCCGCTTCGGTGTATGCCTGTGCACTGAGTTGGGGGTACGTTGTGTTGAGTGTTAATAATATTTATATACCAAGTCGAGATGGACATAGCAAGAATGTTATACAAAGTTACATCACATCAGTGTCGCCTCCCTCGTGACAATATTTTCTGTCGTGCACAACATCAGTTCTACTATCCGGATTTTGCAGATTACCCGATATTTTATGTGTCCTCCTTCCCACCAGTACGATATGCACGTTCGTATCGACCTTTACAATTTACGATTCTCTTGCGGATGACTTGTTGCCTAGATCTTATCAGGACTCGTTCCAGAGATCTCCATGATTCCCAACAGTCCATATGTAGCAAAAATTTATTACGTGGTGAACTGTTTTCTAAGGTCGCCTAGCTGTCCTTCCTTCAACCAGGACTGTAATCTCGATACCACACACAAGTATGGATTCTCAATTCCCAGGCACCACACCTCTTAAATGTAACACATGTTGTTATCCTTTAGGTTTTTTCGCCACTTTAGTGACTCCACCCCGTCGGAGGACTCCACAGGGTGGAGTGGTGGAGTGGTGGAGCGAGGTGGAGTATATGAAAGTCCCGTCTCCACATTCTACATTCCACAATTCACATCGCGAGCGTATTAAGTCAAGACGCCAAATCAACAAATTTGTTAGAGTCCAAGAAAAAAAGAATTTGGGTCATGAAATGTATTTCTCTATCTTTAACTCAGATATATACGATTAAACAAAAAAGGTTTTAACACGGCTCAACTAAAAATTAATGTGCCTCTTTGTTTTTAACCTGCACTCCACCGATACTCATCATCTAAACAAACTTTAAAGAATTTGAAAAAACAAAAACTCAAATGAACTCCTGCACTCTTTTCAAAAGTTACGAACATAGGGAGAGCGAAGATGAACGACCACAAGCAGACATTTATGCCTTGAACTTTCGCATCTTCTTGGCAGAGACGGGAACATCGATGCCGGTTTGCTCCTTGATGAGCTTGGCCATCTCAGGAGTGATCTTGCCACCGCCGATGACTTGAACACTTCCGACAGCTGGGGCAGCAGCAACTGGAGCAGCGGGCTTCTCGGCAACAAGAGGGGTCTTGACTGGAGCGGCGCTGGAAACGACTGGAGCTGCTGCAGGAGCTTCTTCAACCTTCTCGATCTTCTCCTCTTTCTCTCCAGCAGCTGGCTTTGCAGTTGGCGTAGCAGAGGCGGTAGGTGCAGCAGAGGAAGGAGCAGCAGCACCACCGGCAGCAGCATCTTGGATCTGCTGGGCGGAAGCAGCCAACAAGTTCTCTTGACCAGGTGTGTTCTGGGTGAAGCGAGCGTTGAAGCCAACGACGGACTTGATCTTGTTGAAAGTGGCGACGTCGATGGGGAGTTGCTCGGAGGTGACGAAGAATTGAAGACCCTCGGCGCAAGGAGGGGTGGTGAGGGATCCCGTGTAGGTGGACATGCTTTGTGCGTTGATGGCGGCAACGAAAGGCGCGAAGTCGATTGGACCTGTTTCGGTGATTGTGCCGGGAGTGGTGATCTCTGCGATCTTTGATGTCGCTTCAGTGAGGAGGGAGGTGGTCTCGCCGGTTTCGGAAAGTTGGAAGTGTGCTGCGATGACGGCGATGGATCCATCTGATGAGGTGTTAGTAGGTGATATGATGGTGAAGAGAATACAAGTACTAACCAGCTGCTTCGTGGACCATGTGCATCTCAAGAGGGAAGTATTGACCATCGATGGTGTGCTCACTTGGAGTATGAATGTGGAATTGTTTCAATTCAAATCTGCATTGATATTAGTCTTGTTGAATTGATACTGGCTATTTGAATGAGCTTACTCTTTTCCATCAACGGTAGTACTAGCATTCTTTCCTTCCATAACAACTTCGAGAGTGGAACCAATGTTCTCAAACTCGGCGCTTGCAACGGCAGGGAAGTTCATCTTGAGAGTTCCAGGAGCCACAACCGTAGCAGAAGCAGCGGTAATATCAATAGGCGATTGGATTTTGTTGGTTGAGCATCCTGCATTCTCAGCAGCAAGAGCGGCCCATCCAGTTCTGTGATTTGTTAGTTGAATGTTTGTGCCACGAAATGAAAGTATACTTACGGTCCTTGAGTAGAAATATAACCAAAGTTTGCCACTTCAACAGTCTTCTTTCCTTCAGCTCCTCCCTCTGCCCGTTTGGCAATGTTAACGTTTCGCCTGAGAAGGCTGGTTCCGTGACCACATGATGCGGAGGCCAAGTTGAAGTAAAGACTGAGGGCCAAAAGGCCAGCTGCGGAGAAAGAAGTCTTCATTTTGATCGTTAAAGAGTGGATAAAATGGGGAGAGTCGTCAAATTCGTCTCGTTGATTCGAAAAAGAAAAGTTATAAATGTAAAAGGAGTGCAGGTTTTAAAGATGATCAACACCGTCGTCAATGTTCCAGGGCAAGCGGGGCCAGTTGAAGTTGATCGTAGGAATTGATGATAGAATGAATGTTACGAAAGAGCGCCGGCGCTTGATAGAGAATGGAAGCGAATACTATGAAAGTACCGAAGGAAAAGAGAAGCAGAAGTGAGAGTAAAAGTCGTTGGATGATGAGCATGGTGAAAGTGGTATGAAGAGGTGACGAGATGGAGAAGATATACAAATGTCGACGGACCCACCTGGCCTCTTGTATAGAGCAAGATGTCGACAAGTATTAACTTCCAAGAGAATTCAAGACATGCCAATGTTCTTGGAGATGCGTTTCCCATGCATGTTAGAGCCTCATACGCCTGGGCATACCGGTGGCAAGTCAGAGGTTGCGATTTGACCCAAATGCCAGAGCGAAAGTGTTTGCTGAGACAGATTGCGCAAAAACAAACTTACGGGCTCAACACTCTCCAAGCCAGGCCACAAGATTTCCAGATTCTCTAGTACAAGAGGATTTGAGCATATGAAAACAGCTGTTGTCATTCTGGAGAGAGCTGCAATCCTCTCCAGAATACAGTGCGGAGGATAGCGAACTGCCGGGGTCGATCTTGACATGGGCATACGCATTCCAAGTTCCAAGGGAAACACGACTGGCCATTTTAGGGAAGTCCTCGAAAATAGACTGAGACGAGATGCTCAAGCAGAACAAAAAAGCTGTTCTCCTACCTCTCAGTGGCCGTCCCTAGAAGCTCCTCCTTCCCCTCGGAGGAAACCATGCACCCTGGTCCGCTAGCCACAGCCGCTTGCTGAGACGTGAAGAAACAACCTCAATATTTACCTATGGCGCTGGAGGATAGACTGATTTGTGAGAGAACTAGTCATCAGGTCTCATTCTCTCTCGTATGGTCCTGCAAGTCGCAGTTGTGGCTTCATTTTGCGTTGTTGAGCATTGCAAGTTGGCTGCCTTTTTGGTGCGTCGTTGAAGACACCAAAGCTCCGACGAACATATTCCCCAGATTCCATAATAACTGCCTGTACAGTGGACGACTCCACTGCAAAGTCCGGATCTTCTAGGGCTTGACAGCTGCCAGCGAAGAGGTCTGACCTTTTTTCTCGTTGGGGTGCAATAAGGGGGTGCAGGGCTGGGAAGTTTGGTGGGGAGCCTCGGTGATTGTCCCAAATCCAGCCTTAGACCGAGACGAAACACCGCATTGACTCGCTCTAGGCTTGCTTTTCTTGTCTGAAGTAGCGCTGAGCGTGGTGGTGCGAGGGCGTTCCTTGAATGCTGAACCTCCAGAGATGCCGAGGAGGTTTTTGGGCTCTGAGAAACGATGAAAGCTTGTTGACTTTCTAGACTGCTTTGCATTGGAATCGAATAGATGAAAATAAATGCCAAGACCAGATCTTGACTTGTCGCTGAACTTGGAACGGAACATGTGATTTTTTGTTAGCTGCTAGATCTTTCTCCTTCACTTGCACACCGTCCATCAACCATCCACTCTTAACATCCGCATCTTGAAAGTTCAACGTCTAAGGCTCTAGACCGCCGATCGCAGTTCAAGCTCCTTCCAAGTCTCCGAAAAGGCATACAAGCAATTTTGACAAGTCCCAAGTCCCACCACCGGCCTTTCCCTGAGCGCTGAAACACGATCCCACAGAAATGCAAAACACCCCCAAACCCGCCTCCGCATTCCACTTTAGCCGTCAACTGACCCAACAGATGAAAAGACTCGTCTGAAGACCCCCGTCTGAAGACCCCCGTCGTGCCCTTTCGTTCGAAGATTCGAAACCCAACTGTTCCACCCTTGGCAGCTTTGGAGGTATATGAGACGCCAAGATCATGCATTTCAACGACATGTCCTGATCTTTGCATACGGTCCCTTGTTTCCCGGAGGATTTTGCTCGTTGCTATTCTCCTGATAGGTCGATACTTAAAAAGAGGAGGTCTGGGAAACTTAAAATGGCCTCATTTTGTTCTTGTCGTTGTTGTCTGGACCGTATTCTGGGACACGACCATGGGATGATATCAAAATCTCATGAATCTCAGAGAAGTCTCGTGAGTCGTGATTTAAGATTTTTGCTTCATGTTGCCTTCAGTTCAATCCATTTAGAAGATTTACTTTTGGCCATGTTTGGAGGAAAGGATGGTTCTTGTAGAAGTCTCCATTTGCAACCTCAGGAAGAGGCTAGAAAGTTTGAAGTCTTGTTCTTGGCCGAGAAATTGAGAGATACCATGAAGCATATTTTGAGATATTTGGATGCCGTTTCAGTGAGCGGTCGACTGTGGGGAGGATTCGACTCCTTTGTACGCTTCGGTTTTTGTCATCCGCCTCTCCAGACGGATTGCGCTTTCCTCAATTCTTGTCCTTGATCGGCATGGTAGACTTGATTATTACGAACTTCTTTATTGCTTTACGTCTTGTGTACTTGCCCTTCCTTTTAAATAGGAAAAGGGCCAGAGAATTTGTCGTATCATGAGAAGCAAAGGATTCTTGATAGAAGAAAACATATCGACATGCGGCAGGGGTCACGGAACTGACGCTCATCATTCGAAATGCATAAGAGTCTTATGATACCATGCTATTTTTCTTGAGTAATCAAGTACGGAAGTTCGTGTACATCCTTTGAAGAGATGGCTGGAGTTGAACCACATGTCAGACGTCAATGTTTCTTGCAGATGTCCGGAGTCTGCACTGAACTGGACCAAGTGGATGAGTGTTCGCTTTTTCATCAAGTTTTATTGTTGTAAGAAAACAAGCAGAAATTCTGGGGTTCAGTACAATTGAACCGTTCAGCTTATGTCCGACATTATACCGCCACTTCCGCATCCTCAAGCGAGAGCGTTCAAGTCTATCCCCGTCAGAATTCCCAAAGCTGCCCTAACTGTTTCTCCAAAACAGACCATATCCCAAAACAAGCACAGAAAAAATTTCTCCAAAACACCATGAAATTGTCGAAACCGTTTCCCAACCTGATATCCCCCGGTTGGCCCTGCCCTCAGTACTGACCTCTCACAATCCTTTCTAACTCTTCTTGATGAATCTGCTTGGCATGATCTTGATGCGGGTCATATTCTTTGACAGCTTTAGACTTGTAATCCCTTTCGTCCTTCACAAATCTCTCCATCAGCTCCCTGTAGTTGGCAGTCGATGAACTTCGGCCGTTACTTCCCTCATGAGAAGAACCGCGGTGACATTTGGTGGACGAAGTAGATTTGGACTTGCGTGATTTTTTCAAGCTCGAATTGGGTGACTGGGAAAGCAACATGGCGGGAAAAACTCTTTGGACTGATCTTGGACGGCGTGGAAGTGGGTGATTGTGATGGCTTTTGAGTGCGAGCGCGAAGAGAAGTATGTGTGTTGATAGTTGCCGGAAGACTGGGTCTCGAAGATTGTAAGTTGACAATTTTGCAGGACACAACTTGAAAGATAAGACAGGAGCTTTGAGCTAGACACAGAAATCGAAGGAAACAGCGCCGTGGCAATTTATATCTCAATTAACCTTGAACCACCCTTCAAAATAGGGCAATCAACTCCTCCTCATTGCCTCTCAAAAACTCCGCTATATTGGAAAAAGGGCAGTGAAAAGTAATGCCAACAACACATCTCACTCACCTTGCTTCCAAAAGTGGTCTCTCAACACCACAAACCGAACGTTCACGATCGTTGGCTCTTTTGGCCGGAATGGTGGAAAGTCTTCCAATTCGATGCGCATGTATTACAGCAGCAGGCCATTTCGTTCCCCGGCTCTGTCTCCGCTTGCCCAGAAGAGAAAGAGACACAAACCCAGACAGACACCGTGAAAAGCAACGTTGTGTTCTGATGTCAAATGAGCCGGTTGTAGACCAGTTGGGAAAGGGCGGTTGTCGAGTGTGTGACCTTCGCAGCGCCATCAATTGGATTGTTTGGTCTCATCAATGTTCGTCTTGGACGCACGCCCTCCTACGGGGAATAGACGGGGTTTCCCTTTTCCATATCATCTCGAGCGATCGGCAATCCACCTAGACCGCTGACCACATGGTTGTTGGAGCGTTCTCTTCTCCAGGCGCTTGATCGCTCAAGCCGTTAGCTGGTGCCTTGCGCCTGCGGAAGGCTTGAACGATCCGAATGGCCGTGCTGCAAATCTGGCACCGCCTAGCCATATGTGCTGCGCCGGGGAAGGTACCCGCGAAAGGATGCAAGAGATAGGATGCAAGAGATATCAAATTCCATCGGCAAACCCTTCCAGGAGAGATGGTGCATAACCGGTCTCGTGAGGACGATTGGTCGTTCCAGACAGCTGGTCCTACTGGCGCGTGGTACATTCTTTTGTGTCACCGGGGAGGGATCCGGTGTAGGATGAATGACGATGATGCTAGTTCGAGATGTTGGTTTTCTGTTGGTGAGGCTGCGCAGATTGAAAGATTAAGAGGAACTTCTCAGCCGCAGGAAAAACCGTCCCTGAGACATCGACTGGCTTAAGAGCGGCGGCTTAATCGAAATAGTAGGTGCAAACGATGCGGCTTCTCCCCCAGATGCAACCATTCATGTAGACTGTAGCTGCCCAATCGATGAGAACGGTGTGCCAAGACTTTCTGGGGTTTTGGGCGCATTGCCAGGTGCTTTCATCTTCGATACAGTACATCAATTTCAAAAGGAAGGTTTGAACGAACCAGCTCAGAGGAAAGGAAAGGGAAATCCTTTGTCTTGGTCTTAAGTATCTAGATGGGTAAGGTAAGTAGGCACCGCATTTTTACGACGATCTCCTTCGCCCAGAGCCTGCGTTGAAAATGACTATTCGCTAAGACACTTGCTCTGCCCCACCCAACCATAAATAAACATCTCATTATCCTTTCAAACACCAAAGACGCCCAAGATTGGTAAACACTTAGAGCCAGAAAAAAGGGAAAAAGGTAGATCGGGATTGGTCAGAGAAGCCAAAAAATGCCAAAAAGTGGTTTCCAAGCTCTTAACTTGGGGTTATGAATTAATTCACTGCCAGAGTGTTTTTGACTCTCTGACGGGGAGTCGAACCCCGATCTCCTGCGTGACAAGCAGAAATCATGACCGTTAGACCATCAAAGATGAGAATTATTTGTTATTTGTTGGAGACCGGGTTGCTCATTTGGATTTATAACACTTTTTGTGCAATGATTTTGAAAATCCTCAATGGTGGGCTTGGCGGGCATGCCTAACCTGAATTGGGCTTGGTAAGGTGCGCCAAGCCAGCTATTGCTTAAAGGCTTCATCTTCGACTGCACCCAATGCTCGCGGTCAAGATTGGCACCATTACTAGTAACTGGCTAATACTGCGCAAGGAGATTTGCTAGCTTGCAGAGTTTGCATCGTTTCAAATTCAAACAGGTACCAAGCCCTCAAACCTCCAAAACCCCATCTTACTCACAGGTTCCTCAAGTTTCGAATGGGTAGGTCTTTTCTCTGGAGTACACGGTACATGCGACACTGCTACGACCACGACTGAAGCCCATGCATGTCCCGTCCCCATGTTGTGATGATCTGGTTAACAACCTCATCACGATGTTATTCTACCGTTCATCCTTCTAGTATTTACTACTTCCATCTTTTACGCCGAAATTGATCTCGGATAAAAGTTGAAGTCTTGGCGTCAGCATAAATCACTTCCATAACCGCACTCCGCATCAGACAGGTATTCTGCTATGGCTCTGTTGGACATGCAAATATCATTGTTGGTCTGAACCACATGACTACTACCAACATTCAACTGATGTCTTGGTGAAGCGAGGCATCATGGGTTGTCCTTGGCTCTCCGGACATGGACGTGAGCAGCCGGGTCATATTCATCATCAATGCTTAAAACCCAGCAGTTGGTATGCACATGATGGCTCGCATTCAGGTCAAGGATGTTCTATTGACATACACGATGGTACTTGAACATCCCAGCGTGTAACAGGTAGCAGGTTGGAGTTGGTCCTTTCAGAGGTGTGGCGCATGACACAGCCACCAGCAAGCAGCCGGGCCTGGCCTGACCTAGAGTTTCGAAACCCCTCATGTGTAGACCACGACTGCGTTCGTAGACTGCGTTTGCAGAACATGACTTGATAAAGACCTCGGTCGCACATCAAAGGAGACTTCGAGTATCTCCAGCTATTCCTGAAGTGATACGCAGTTCCGTTCAGCATATTCACATACCAGCAAGATGTCGGGCCCAACCCCCCCATACCTGTGCGCCCAGTGCAGCCTCACATTGTCCTCCAGAAAGAAACTCCAGAAACACAATACAAGCATGCATCAACCGACATATGCTTGCGATCCCTGTACGCTGGATTTTGTTGGAAGACAAACCTACAATGAACACATTTTAAAAGTCCACCCAGAGTCACTTCACTGCTCCAAATGCAACCTCGATTTTTCTACCAAGGCCAAACTAACCAGACATGATAAGAGAACCCATGTGGCATCACTCCCCTGCAAACTCTGCAGTGATCTTTTTTGCAAGCCGGAGCATGTTCGCAGTCACAAGAGAAAAGCCCATCCTGCATGCGATGACTGCAAAACTCGATATCTCGGTCCGGAGGAGCTTCTCGAACATCAACATGAGACTGGCCATCTTCACTGTGAGGAGTGTGACCGTTACTTTGCATCTAGAGACGAGCATGTCAGCCACGTGCGAGAGGTTCGACATGATACGCAATACCTGTGCTGCGACTGTAAACGAGAATATCCTGGAAAGAAAGAATTGAGCAACCACTGCTGCGACTGCGATAAAATCTGTCTATCACACAAGATCTTGGAAAAGCATTTCTTGAAGCCGAGTCACATTCGAAACATTGAACCTGAGCTACGTCAGCTGAAGGATTTTGATGAACCATACAAATGCAGAAAGTGTAAGGAAGTGTTCCCCGATCGAAAGAGCCTCAGAAAACACTTGATATCAAAACACAAACGCAACATACTTTGCCCAGTTGGAAAACAATGTACCAAGAAATTTGCCACACCATCCGCTCTTATGAACCATCTGGAGAGTGGTCACTGCCGCTCAGGTATGACGCGAAGCAAACTGGCTGAGTGTGTCTTCGCTCATGATACGAATCGTTACATCACAAACTTTGATATGGGAAATAAAGTGGCCTCGGGTGATATTTTTAGGTATCTTTACCCATTGGCTTAGGCACTCTGACCATCGTTTAGACCATACACTGAAATTTTATACAGCACCCACGAAACTGTCTCTCCACAAGCTCCTCCCATCTCACCTGCACCACACTCACCACCAACTCGTCTGGTTGAAGACCTCACCATCAACGACCACGACGAAAATGGAAACTACAACACAGACGTAAACGAAAACAGAAACGGAAACGATGACGAAAACGACGATGCATCAAGCGAATGGTCTCTCATAAACAACGGCGTCCTCCTAACACGCCCTCCACTCAACATTGACAACACCAGCGAAGCAGCAGCAAGCGAATGGTCCATCGTCCAAAGTATCAGCGGAGTTCCACTCTCACAATTCTACAATCCTGACACCTTCGACTCCTTCAGCGAATGGTCCGAGGACCACAGCAATGTCGATTTCAACCCCTCGTTGTCTAACTCAATCGCTCTAAACAACACCAAAAAGGAGAACTTCAACCTAAGCTGTCCCCTCTGCCTCTCCAGTCTCAAAAAGCCAAAAGTCTTCCTCACACCCGCCGCCTTGCACGCCCATCTCGCTTCAACCGCACACGCGCCCAAAATCTATCACTGCCCTATATCTTTCATCCAAGAGATAATCTTGAACACTGATCATCCTCTGAATCCAAAACTGAAAGTACCAAACGACCTCAGTGTGTCGACCAAAACGTCACCAAAGAGAAAGAACAAGGAGTTCAAGACCCTAGGTGGATTGATTCAACATCTTGAGAAAGGTGCGTGTGAGGGCGGAGTCGAGGTTTATGAGTTGGCGATGGGGTTTGTGGAGGAGAGGTTGGAGGAGTTGGGTGTTTTGGGGGTGAAGTTGGTGGGGGGTTCGAAGTGACAGGGGGTAGGTTGCATTTCTACGTGAGATGATGAGAGGAAATGAGATGGCGATGAGATAGCGATGAGATCGGGATGAGACGGGATAGATGGGACGAGACCTGGGAAATTTGTTATGAGACTGATGACACACGGAGGAACCGAAAGAGGAACATTTGCATTGGAATATTTGCATTGGAATATTTGCATTGGAATTACAGGACTCTCATTTTGTATTCTATTCATTGTGGTTATGCCATCGGAAAGTACCAGGACTTGCGGAGATTTCCGAAGAAAGCTCTCAGCATTTCTAGAAGTCTCTATTCCCCTTCATCAGTAACCGGACGAACCGGAGACACGAACCAAGAATTTGGGATAAGTCAGGATTCTAACCAATGCTGGATTGTGTACGACAGTAGTCTAAGCAAATTTCCGTAAAGAAATGGGAGTAAACGTCTCTATTTTTTGGATATATAGCTATATAATTCAACCATGAAGAAGTTCCTCATACCATGCAACACAAAAAAACCAAAAAACCGCACGCATACACACCATACACACCGATCAATGCCCCCAATACAAAATGTTGATGAAAAGATCAAAAAGCGAGACAATGCATCGACGTATCTGTCATATCACATCACATCCCAGAAGAAACAGAAAAGAAACCCTCCGACGCTAACTTGACTGGCGTACGTCGCATAGCGTAGAGTTTGTTAAAATCCATCCCAAACGAAATCCCTCGAGTTGCATAATTGGATTATGAGATATCTCAACATAAAACAACCAGAGGAAGAAAAGAAAAGAATAAAGAGGAGCCCATCAAGAACCAGCAATGCCCAACCCAATTCTCTGTCCCTGACCTTGTCCCTGGCCTTGATTCTGTCCAACACCAACGCTAGCACCGCGCTCTCTCAGCCTTCTCCCTTCCATCAATCCTCTCAATCCGCGCTTTTGCAGTCCAATTACAGCGCTTACGTCACCCTTCCACGCTTCTCCGCCACCATCTTTACTTCCTCTGACACTTGAACTGATGTCACTTCCACTAACATCACTAGCTGCACTACTAGCGTTACTCATCCCATCTTCATCTCTATCGTCTGCATTCCTGCCGCTTCCAACCGTCGTATTGATGCGCAATGATTGCTTCAGATCACCGCCCGTGGAACCTAATTGCAATATCGGCGGTCCATCAGAGTTTGGAGTATCATGGAAATCAGTGCTGAGCCAATTCTCGCCTAGAAGAGAGGAAGCCGTGCTCGTGGAACGACCACCGCCGGCAGCCATGGCAGAAGCATTGAAAACTGCGGCAGCGTTGCGAGAGTCGAGGACGCCGTGAAGACGTTCGACGACGGCTTCGAGGAGACCGTCGATCTTGTAGGGGCGGGCGAGTTGGAGGAGGGAGCAGAGGATTTGAGGTGTGCAGAGGGGTGAGGTGGATGGGGGAAGGGAAGAGGTGTAGAGATAGTGAAGGAGGGATTGGAGAGTGAGGTGAGTGTGAGGCAGGTAGAGTGTTCGTGGGCGAGACGCGGGTGGGAGGGCGTTGGCGTCCGGGGGAAGGGAGAGAGATGGTGGTTCCATGGTGCCCGGTTGGAAACCGCTTGCTGATTGAACTGAGTTGTTGAGGGTAGAAGATGTTGACATGTTAGAAGAAGATTGACCTCCGATGCTTGGAGTGATTGTGACGCTACTATTACGACTGGGGTTGTGGCGGAATAGAACATCTGGGCGTAAAGTAGCCGCATCATTTCCATCCTGGGTAGCCGCTCCTTCTCGTAAAAGCTGCACAAAGTACGGACCCCATCGCCTGGCAACAATCCGCGAGTTGATCGGTATCCGTTCTCCAAACACACATAGAATATCCATATCAGCCAATTCCCTCAACGTCAAAGCAGCCTGCCCCAGATCCTCAGCAGCCTTTGAAAAAGACCTTCCACCAGCTGTCCAGCCAACCTTTGCACTCAAGCTTAAAGAGGGTGAGGTATATGGCGAACTTGCAGAAACAAAGCCAGACATAGGGGTAGACTTCCGTGGGTTGTCGTATAATCCAAACGCCTCCAGCTCCACCATGCAAACATTTGAGAAATTAATCCGTCGGTGGTTGTAATCCTCCACCAGACTTCGCTTACGATTTCCAAGAATAACAAAGGTGTTCCTTCTATTCCAGAGAACACCTCTATTCCAACTTCCCTGACTGAAAACACTACCACCCGCATCGATGCGACTCCAAGTCAAGGTCCGTAAATCCAATGCCCAAAGAGCGTATTCCTGTTTCGAAGAAGTCAAATACGTGCCGCTAACTACGAAATTCGTATCAATCACACCACCATTCGGGAATCGTAATCCTGGCGGGGAAAAGGTTCCTCCCATCGGCTTCTCACTCAGCGTACCATCTGAGCCACGAATTTGGAGTTCTAACTTGACGTCCAAGAAGTTGTAATTCGAATAGATCAACATCGAGGAGCCAGGCTCTCTCGAGTCCTGGGCTGGACCGTTGTTTCCAGCACCTCTTCCAACACGTGGCGAAACGTTGCCTGGTAACGGTGCAACTACACTACGGTATGCACCACAGCTCTTTCCAAGCTGTTGAGTGCTCGTCCACTTCAGACTTCGAAGATTGAAAACACTAATCTGTTCAATGTAGTGATTTGCACTATCCTGACCACCTACAACCACCATCTCCGCGCCCCCAGTTCCGTCCAAATTCACACCCAAAGTGCCCTGGTTGGGATTTGCTCCAGGTAGATTGTGTTGGATTGCAGACGAAGCTGCGTTGAGCGAAGAGAAAGTTGCTGAAGAAGGAAGAATAGTGGCACAATGGGCATATCTCCCTTGAGGTGTATCTTGAGTTGGGATGTAAGACCACGTTTTGGTAGGAGCATCGAAAATATAAATATCAGACATCACCACAACCTCAGGTTGAGGATCTCCTCCTTGTGAAGATGCTGGTGATTGGCCTTGTCCTTGGCTAGGAGCAGGAGACATACCACCATAGCAAACCAGCTTCGTATCTCCTAATGGACAAACACTGTGGAAATACCTTGGTGGGGGAATATCTCCTGTTGCATCAATCTTTACCCAATGCCTTCTAATCAGATCTAATTCGTACAAATTCGAGGTCAGAGCTGGTCTTGTCCTTGACAATATCCTTCCACCAAAAACATAGAGCTTATCTCCCAAGATTGTCGTCGTTGCTCCAACCAATGGATGAGGCTCCTGACCAGTCGTTCGGTGTACATTGCACATCAGTCCAGACAAATGCGTAGAAGACGATCCTTGTGGTGTCCCAACTGTCTGTCCTCCCGCTGATCGTGGTCCAGGTGAAGGACCAGCAGACATTGGTCCATTACTTCGCGGAGTCAAAACATCCTTCGTTTCCTCATCCCCCTCCTGCTTCGTAGTCATCCCAGCCTGATTTGTATTTACATCCGCCAGATAAGTCTGCGAAGTCGGTTTGAACCCCCCTGAGTATGTCTGTTGTGTCCGAGGTGGTCCGGAGCTCGTGGAATCCATCGTACTGGTCCGACTTCCTCCAACGGCAGGTCTCGACATCTTCTCCCACACTCTCGGCGTATCAGGCACTGGTTCCAGTCGACTCACCAACAATTCCTCAATCGGCGGAGACACAGGCGCAGGCGGTAACGGTTTCTCCCTACTCCGACTCACACTCCTCTCGTATCTCGACCGTGGCGGGTGTCCAGCAGACGCAGGTTGCTCGTCCCGACTCCGTTGTCCCGCCAAAGAAGACAGCTCGTCACGACTCGGTTGTCTACTAAAAGAAGGATGATCCTCACGACTCAGTGGTCCCGCCGAAGACGGCTGTTGCTGTTGCTGTTGGTGCTGTTGCTGGTCCTCACGCGTGCGACTCAAACTCCTATCGTACCTCGTAGCAGGCAAGCGTTCTGGCTCGGGCTCAGTCGAGTATGGCTCCTCTCGAATCGAGTTTCCAATGTGTGGGGTGATCTCGATATTATCCGGACGATGGCGAGGGCCTGACACCGAGCCCAGCCTTTTGATGCCCCGGCGCACACCTCTGAAGAAATCAGCTTTCTCGGGGGAATTGTCGTCTTCGCTCGTGGGTTCGCGCTCAGAGGGAGATGGCCAGGCGGAGGTCGAGAACTTCGACTCGAGGGACGCCTTTGAGCGCAGCGTCAGCGTCAGCTTGTCTGCCATGATGAATCATGCTTCGGCCGCGAAAGGAGGTGGGATATGGATTGAGGACCTCGCAAAGGACAAGCGCAGAGCAGAGCAAAGACCGAGAAAAAGAAAACAGAGGTAGCAGGCAAGGGAGGTCAAGAGAGAGGAATAGGACAGGAATCAGAATGGTAGCTCGGTTGGATGTGTATATAACCTTGCGTGCGCATCCCCTCCTTTTTTTGCTATTGACGCACTCGCTGTCTGTCTCTCTCTCTCTCTCTCTCTCTCGTAACGCTCGCACTTGAACAGTGCGCACCTTGAAAGTTTGAACACGGGGAGGAATGCAGTTCTTACAGGAGGAAACAGCCCCAGTCAGTTCGATCAGATCAGATCAGTGCTCGCTCTCTAGTTGCAGTCCGTCGGCCAGGGAGGGGACGGGTTACGCGCAGCGTTGCCAGGTCGTGGGATACAAGCGCCTTGTCCCTCTGGTATATTCGGGGGAATTAACTCGAAGGGGAAGGATGAATCCCAGTTCTGCGGTAGGGGGAGTTAGTGAAGTGTTGAGTCGGGGAGGGTAGCGGAGAGTAGAAGTTGGGTCAGTTTAAGGGTTAGGCGCTTTTTTCTGGGTCGGAAGTTGTGGGTTGTGGGTTGTTGTGCGATGGAAAAGGAGATGAGGCTGTCTGCAAGCACAATCCCCCGCCCATGATCAATCCCATTTCCCCACCTCTCACCTCGCTTCCGTGCCATTTGGAGGAAAAGGAAAAGGAGCTTTTAGGCAGATCACCAATGTCCAATTGATGCCTTTTGTCTTCGGATCGCGGAATGATACAGTGGTAGAGGAGCACCTACTTGTTCGACATGCCTCGATTGTCATTATCATCTACTTTCGGCGTGTACGTACAATTGTAGCAATAGCCTTGCTTCCAGTGCTGTGAAGGCATGAAACATATCAAGACACTAACTCTCCTGCGGCCCTCTTAGCAGCCAACGGTCAACACCACACCACACCACCCCTCCTCGAGTCCTCGGCACATATGTACAATACTATCAGTGCCTAATCAGCAAGCCCCTCCCCTCCTCTCTCCCTTTTCACTCCCTCTCTCCGAAAAAGGGATCTGATCTCCGCCCTTAGACAACACAACTCGGACAGATTGGTCGTCAGTCTTTCCACATTTCCCAAGCCATTACCGTTGGTCTTCTTCCGCAAGTTAGGATCGTCTAGATGACTGCAAAAGTATGGTAAACCTTCTGTCATTAGTTTCCTAGCCCCTTGTTGTTCAAGAACTGCCCGTTCGGACCTCGTTTCAATGTTGGACGTAGGCATCGCATGTACCTCTGTACCAAACCTCGTCCTGTGTTTGTTTGACAGCGGCATGTCAACCTTACTGACACGTGGGAAATGCATTTCTGCCGACGCACTTAAAAAAAACTGTCCTGTCCGGCCGGTTCCTGAGTGAAGATTGACCAACCAGATGCCATCAACCCAAAGGACAGGTTCGCCCAAAACCAACAAACCCTCACTATCACGAGGAGCAGAGTCATGAGAATGGAAATATCATGCACCATCCACTATTGTCTACCGTCCAAAATCGAATAAATTACCTATTCAAAACTCAACATTTTCCCATTTCAAAACAAATCATGCTGACGAGTCGTCCAACACACCACACGTTTTCTGACTACAAAACAAAACGAAATAGGAAATTTCACTGCCTGCAGGACTGCAGTAGCATAACGGTTCGAGAGCTATATCAGCTTTCCTGATATAGGGTAGCAGACCAAGCACTAAGACGAAACCGGGCCCCCTAATGTTTTTTTTTATTTTACTTTTTTTCGAATCTCCTTTTTTTCGAATCTCATCACTGTGATCTTTTCCTTGGTGTCTTTTTAAAACATGATCTTGGGGTTTGGAAAGTAAGATAAACATCAAGATCGTTATCGTCAACAACTTTTCATTATTCCAGGGATCCCATCCCATCCCGCTCCAGCCTCTAGATTCCAGAATCCAGATCTTCAACATGAAACACAAAACAAGAGAACAAAACAAGACTTCATAGAATTTCCAAGATCCCCCTCCCCCTAGGCCGTGGAGAAACCGATCTTTGAATTTCAGATAAATTACTCATCCTTGTCGTTCACACGAACAGATACGAAAGGGTCCGTACGGCAAACATCCGTGACCCGCTCGCCTGTTGTTTTGTTTTTGCAGGACAGGGCAGGGGGAGAAGAACAAGGAGAAGTCGAAACAAAAAATGGAGACATCCACAGAAACAACCCGAGCTAGATGAAACCCATGTTATTGTGCGCCGCACGGTAAACTCGGTGATTTCTTTCTTCCTTCTCTTCTCTTTCAATTCTTTTTGGGGCCATTTTCCTCGGTTGGTGCTATCCGAGATGCGACTCTCCCTCTCCCTCCCTCACATGCGGAGTTACATACCTAACCTATCTTAGTTACTGCATCCAGGGCAGGGCAGGGCATTCCTATGGAATATTCGAATATGAGCAAGGTATATGTCGGTATGACGAGGAGGACCGTGATTAAATAATCTGAAAGTAAACTTTGTGTTCGAACGGGTTTGGTCCGTTCGGTATAGTGCTGTCTGGGCATGGGTCTGCGGAATCTTCCGTAGGAGATTATGAGGTCTCTGAAACTTTGGAGACGAAGGGAAAGGATGGAGATGACGGGAAATGGAAGAAGAACGCAGGAATGAAAGGAGAATCCGACAAACAAAAAATGCCTGTGTCATGTGCTTATGGTGTGGTATGACTGCGGACGTGGTCTTGGTAGTTCAACTTTTTTCAGTGTTTTATTCATTGCTTATTGGTATATTCCGCCGACGCTTCCGCGATAGCTGCAAATAGAGGAGAAAGAAAAGAATAAGAGCGAGATAGACTCGCGCCAATTCCTCAATTCAAGATCAGGTCAAAAAGAGGTCCTTCCCCAATCGATTGCCTAGTAAAGGTATCATCCTCCACTCGCATAATCGTCTACAAAAATTTTAAAAAAGAACTAGCTGCTTAAACGTTGGCAGAAGTCTTGTCCTTTGGCAATGGGGTGAATCGCAAGTATGGCTTGACGATTCTGAACTCTGGGAAGAGAACCTTAGCCTCGTCGTTCTTAACGCTTGGGTGGACGATAACATCATCTCCTGGAATCCAGTTGATTGGGGTGGTGATGCGGTGCTTATCTCCGGTTTGGAGAGAGTCGACAACACGGAGAACCTCAGCGGTGTTACGGCCGGTGGAGGCTGGGTAGGAGAGGATGAGACGGATGGTCTTCTTTGGGTCGATGATGAAAACGGAACGGATGGTGAAAGCAATTCCCTTTGCGTCAACGTTGGTGGTATCTTGGTGGTCAAGCCTAGGAGACGTTCGTCAGCATCGTGTAATGGAGGAGCATAGAAAGAAAGGGAAAAAGAAAGGGGGGGTAAGCTTACATATCATAGGCAAAAGCGACCTGGCGGGCCTTGTCTCCAATAATTGGGAAAGAGAGCTTGCTGCCAGAGATCTCATCGATATCCTTGATCCATCCTCCGTGAGACTCAACAGTGTTGGCAGAAAGA
This sequence comes from Tetracladium marchalianum, assembly GCA_037074945.1. NCBI lineage: Eukaryota > Fungi > Ascomycota > Leotiomycetes > Helotiales > Tetracladium > Tetracladium marchalianum. The sequence continues at coordinate 26,422 of JBAMDN010000525.1, forward strand.
CCAATCAACTTGACACCACGCTTTGTGAACTCAGGCTCGAGTTTGGCGAAGGCGCCGAGCTCGGTGGTGCAGACTGGGGTGTAATCTTCTGGGTGAGAGAAGAGGACGACCCAGTTGTCGCCGATGAACTCGTGGAAATCGATAGGACCAGTGGTGGTCTCGGCTTGGAAATTAGGGGCGATTGAACCCAATCGGAGGCTGAAGAGGAGGATGTTAGCAAAGAAGAGAGATGGCTGGAATGGTATATGGGTAGCGGAAGCAATGGGAGGAGATGGAATTGAAGGGAACGAAATGGGATGTGAAGGATCGACTTACGGAGTTGCTCTTGGTTCAGCGGCCATTGTGAATGGAGTTAATGTGTAAAGTTGATGAGGTTGATGAAGTTGTGAAAGGGATGAGGAGATGATTGTAGTGTTGTATGGGCAGTAGTGAAGAGTGAGATAGATGGATGGGACAGCAACTGATATATCTCTCTGGCTGCCCCTCCTAACGCTCCCCCTCCTCATCCATCGACCCCTCCATTTAAAATTTCCCACGCAAGGCTTAATGACGTGCTTTGCCCATCCAATCATCTGCTCGCCCAGTGACTAAAGTGGGGGATATCATCTCATTCCTGTGCTCGTGGCGAACGACCACCTTCAACCTCTTGGCTCAAAGGTAAAAAGACAGAGAAAATGTTGGTGGGAGGTCACGATGTCCGGAGATCTTTTCTTGCGTTTGTAAACATGAAATGCTATGATGGTGGGAGAAGGATGCAGCGATACCTTCGTTCGGCGTATTTCTCAGCTCCTGGATGTGAGGGGCGGTGGAAAAGGCGTTTGGAGGGGCTGCGAGGCTGACGGGCATTACTGTATTGCAGCCTCGCGGTCTCGCCATCCTCCAATGTTCCATACTATTATGGATTATTAATCGGTATTATTATCAGCGAGAGGTTTCGGAGACGATTAGTATTATACATGGTATCCAATATTACACTTCATCAGGTGGAATACAAACACATGCGCTTTCCGATATGTCAATACTTGTTCATATGTGTTTTCTAGATACGTGATGATCCAACGGGAAGACTCAAGTGAATCAGCTTTGAGCTCTTCCTGTGCCTTGCTTCGGCTACCCACCAGCTCATCCGGACAACGGTTCATGCCATATGTTTCCTGTCCGGAGCGCACCGCTTCAACCATCGCCTAAACACAATTTTTCGGCCTATGCCATACGGCATTTCTCTCATTCTTGAACGACTTCCATTACCCAAATCTTTCACCCTTGGCCTCTTAATCCAGATATCGCAACCTCAGAGTACAATCTGCGCCCTCAGCAATATCACCTGATACGCCCTCCAGACTAGCTCTCCTAGTCCCAAACTAAATTGTATGCAGCATTAAAGTACCGAAGTATCTTCTGAATTGCATAACTCTTCTTCCACAATTATGAGTTTGAATTTTCAAGCGAAAAGGTTGTGCTCATGAAAGTTGCGAAGCGAACTTTGACCTCGCTCGAATTTTCGGCCCGTAGAACGTCAAAACCCAAGGAACAACAGTCAAAATAGCGGCTATTCCACCCAACAGACTCGCGGCTCCTTGGAACGACAAATTATTGAACATCTGAACGGTGACCAGTGGAAATATTCCTCCCAACATATTTCTACAAAATGACTGCGCAGCGAGGGCAGAGCTTGCATAACGATGATAGGAATCCGCAAGATAATTGAAGGTGGCCAGATAAATGCTATAAATTCCCATCGTGGCACACGCGATACCCATCGACGGTACGATCCAGTGGATAGTTGAGAATTGACTCCATCCGAACCAGAAAAGTCCGATTGGCAAAAGGGTGGACTCAATGCAAGCAAAATAGAGACGTCCTTCCGGAGAAGAGAGATCAATGGCCTGAAGGAACCGAGATGGATTCTTCGAACCCTTGCTTGAATAAGCCAGGTAGCGTTCGAACAGTCGGTCTTGATAAATTGAATAAATGGTTGCCAGAATTCCTCCAACACAAAGCGCAGCAAAAACAGAATTAGATTGCTGCAAATCAAAGCCATGTGAGGTTTGGAACACCAAAGGTATACTGCCAAAAGTCAAATAAAGCACTGCCCAGGCAAAGGCCACCCATATGGAGAAGAAAAACACAACAGGTTCGGTTAAGAGGAGGTGAAATGGCCGATAGACAGAGATGCTTATCATCTTGCCAAGCGATTCGCGTTCTTCGTCTGATTTGACCTTCCACCTGATGCGTTCGACTTTAGTAGTACCTCTGAGGTCACCAGGCATATTGAAACCATGATATCCAGCAGCCTCCCGTGCTTCGTACCATTTGTTCAGACAGGCTGCTTTGCGACTGAGAATGATACTGCCGCGGGTCTCCTTGAAGAAAAGAACCACAGCGCCCATCACAACAGCGCATAGGATGAACTGCACCCAGAAGATCCATCTCCAAGAAATGTTTTGAGCGATGAAGCCAGCAAACAGAGGTCCCAAGCCAGTTCCAACGAGCGCAAATCCAGCAAAGAGGGCCATGGGAGTATTCCGAGCTTGGGCATGGTACATATCGCTGACCACTCCTCCAACCATAGTAGAGGTTACCGAGCTTCCGACGCCGGCGGCAAGTCTAGCGAGCATCATTCCAGTATACGATTTTGTGACCGCACAACAGATCAGACTGATAGAGTACAGGATGCCCGAGCCAACGAATACGGGATAGCGACCATTGATCTCAGAGAAAGGTGCCAGTACCATGGGAGCAATCGCAAATCCGGAGCAAAAAGTTGTGATTCCCACCAAAATAGCGACATTGCTCATCCCCCATTCCTCTGACATTTGTTTTGTTCCAGGCGAGTATGATCCAGCTGTAATTGCTGAAGTGGCGGTTGTGAGGCATGAAATGGTAAGGATGAATGTCTTCCTAGAGTTAGACCAGTCGAATGGGGAAGTGTATTTCTGAAGATTTGGTTGCGGAGGAGCGGTTATATCTGAGGCATTGATTGGGTATATAGTAGAAGGAGGAGGTAATGGTGTCTCGAAAGTCAGGTAGTGATAGGTGATGGGCGTTGTGGCATCGACATCGTTCCTGGATTCTGAAGTGTGGATAGACTCTGCGGAGGAATCTTTGTAGTCCTGCTTCTCTTCTATTTCCCCAAGAGTCTGGCTGCTGGCCGAGGCCGGTCTTCCTTCCACAATATCGATTTGATGAGACGCCATTGAGCCTGCAAATACCGTCAAAAAGGATTAGTGGAACACGGGATACACATGTAGTGAAAGATGCAATCCATGGTAGAACAAGAAAAGAAGGAGAGCACAGAGTACTTGTAAGCAGCTTCCATTGAGTAATCTTCCTTGGAAAAGAAAGAATAGCGGAGGAAAAAAGATCCACAGTCGGGGTCAAAAGCATTGCATTTGAACCCCACCAGGACCCAACCCAGGCCGTACGTAGAGCACCTCTTCCATTTGAGTCATGGCCGGGATGGGGAATTATTCCCGGCTTGAAACTGTTGAAGTTATGGTTTGTGATGCAGCTCACAGGGCCAGATCCAGTTGCACCACACTTGTTCTGCAATCTGGGGGTGGATGACGAGCGTCGCCTGCAAGCAATTGGAGAGTTGAGTTGCGGTTGTGCTTCCCCCCAAGTTATTTCCTGCTGCCGATGTCTTATGTCCGGAAGGGCGTGAGCTGTGCAAGCGACCGTCCTATTAGGTGTACATTTAAGGGATACCGCTTAGGTAAGCAGGACTTGGCTTCAAAATCGCTTCTCTCACCGTCCTGTCTCGCATCCTCCTTCTCTTTTCAGCCTTCACCAAACGCCGAACAATCCCCGACCTCAGCTCTCAGACTTCAAAGATTTCCAAGCATGGGGGTTGGCCTCTGCACTTGCTGCACAGTAAATCCATTTCTTTGCAAAGAAGCGCTTAATTCGCAGTTATCTATTTAGCCGCTACATCAGAAGCACCTCAAACAGACCGTTGTGAACGCCAACAACGCTAGCAACGCCACCGTCTATTCCTCCGGCCTCCCTCGCCTGTCCGTCATCATCGTCCCCAACACTCATCTCACGCCGTGTTCGTTCTCAGAAGTGGCTTACTGAGAGCGTTGTTCAACAACTTGGAAGTCAAGTCAGCCAACTCGCCCATCGCAGACTTAGGTTCCTGCTTCAACGACCTGCCAATCGTCACCATTCTCATGGCCCCTTCCGCCCCTTCAACAAGCAATCTCTCCGCATCCTTGATAGCATTTTCGAGTGTTGATGGGCACTGCATTATACTAACAAAGGCATCAACTCCATGAAGATAGTTGATGTCGGCGTTGTCTCCCACCGTTCCAGCCAAGACAATGACTGGGAGGTTGTGTTTTTTCGCTCTCGTGGCCACCTCTGCTGGAATCTTCCCACGAGGGGTCTGATAGTCGATACCACCCTCGGCTGTGATGACTAGATCGCAATCTTCCATCAATTCATCGATGCAAAAATATCTCATAATGACGTCGAATCTTGGACGAAGTGTTGCCCCGACGAGTGTCAGGCCTGCCCCCAATCCCCCAGAAGCACCGCTGCCAGGCGCAGTAGAAATGTCATATCCAAACATTCTCTCCACCGTCGAAGCATAGATGTCAAGACCCTTTGCCAGTTCCTCTACCTGCTCCGGGCTTGCACCTTTTTGTGGTCCAAAAACGCGAGCAACGCCTTTGGGACCACAGAGAACGTTATGCCAATTGCAGGCGACCTCAATCTCAATGGACTGAAGACGTTTGTCGAGCCCAGAAAGGTCAATAGAGTGTAACCTGGAGAGATATTTCCCGCCACCAGCATTCGCTAGCTCATTGCCGTCGATATCAAGGAAGCGTCCTCCAAGAGCCTGCAGCATCCCGGCTCCCCCATCACTTGTGCCTGAATCACCACATCCGACGATAATCTTTTCCGCGCCATGGTCCAGAGCAGCTTTGATCAGCTCTCCAACACCATAAGTTGTTGTCGCTCCTGGATCCCTGGAATCTCTCGGGACCAATCGAAGGCCAGCCGCGGCCGCCATTTCAATGACGGCTGTTTTTGTTCCGCCCAGGAAACCAAAGTATGATTTGATGGGTTGTTGAACTGGACCAGTAACCTCCAGAAATTTGAGCTCTCCTTGCGTTGCTTTGACTAGGCCATAGGTGAAACCCTCTCCTCCGTCAACCAGTGGTGCCTTTCGCACGATTGCGTTGGGAAGAACACGCAGGATGCCCTTTTCAATGCAGTCTGCGGCAACATCTGGCTCGAGGCTCTCCTTAAAACCAGATGGAGCGACGAGGATGTGCATTGGCTTTGAGATGGTAGTGAGGTGTGTGGATATCATTGCCATGGTTAAGAACTTGGGCTTAAATGGTGGTGAGTTTTCAATTATTATTTGTTGTTTCGTAGAGTTGCTTATTTCTTTAAGCGAGTGTTTGAAGCGAGTGTGTTTAACGAATGTATTACAATTTCGTGTCTGTCTGATGGTGTATATATTCTCTTAGACCTGGAAGGTCAGAGTTTATATCTACATTCAGAGAACTCCCAAGATTTCAGACGAAGGTGGCGCATGAGCACACGATCATCATGGCAATAATACTAAAGTTGTGAAGAGCCCATTGTCCTCGAGCAAGCGTCTTGGACTACGCATCTCTTGATCGTTGACTTGAGATTTGCAAGGCGTCTCTGGATTGTTGTTCGTCCAATGAGCGCCATCTTCTGTTCTGTTTAATGTCTTGTACCCATTAGCTATGTTCTAAAATTACAGTGGGCTTTCTTTGTTATTCTAACACGCAAGCTTCCTATGGAGCGTTATTTCTCCGGACTATACTACGTCCGTCCTCCAGCCCTATTGCAGATACGGGTTTCAAAATGAGACATTTAGTGAGCTGCCTGACTATTGGCCTGAGAAGGCTGAGATTCATCATCTGTGTGTCCTTGCAGAACTAAGATCCAGTGATATCTGTACAACTCGATTATGTTTGCGTGGTCGTTGGGCTTTTCCCGCCTCTACCAAGTGCTAACGGAATCTTACAGCTTTGAATAATTTTCTGTCGTGCTCTTCAAGTTATTTTGGTTGTAAAGTAAAAGCCACGCCGCTTACGACTTTGGCTCAGTTGGCAATAATTGGCAGTTGGTCGTGAGAACGCTGGCGTGGTGTCATTGGTGCAAGAGGCTGAAGCGAGACTCGGCAATCTTGGGGACAAGACCTCGGCGTCTTAGTATTTCTTTCCATCTCCTTATCTCTAGTATTTTTGACTCTCAATTGAATCTGATTTCCTCGAAAAGCCTTTTGCTGAAGTCTTGGGGCTTTTGTTCCATGACGTTGTTGCCACAAAAATTGTGTCGTCGGAGCCAGCACGATTTTCTTTGTTTTTCCCATTGCTTAGTTTCTCGATTCCAACCTTCCTGGTTGTTTCTATCAAGATCGAATGCTGACAAAAGCATAATGGAAAAGAATGAAAAAGAACCTGCTTTCTTGTAGACTTCTTATAATATCCCTTTTTACAGTGTTACGATTCCCGTTGTCTGTTGCTTTTGTAACGCGCTGATTGAACGGGCGGTCGAGGACTTTGATGGCAGCTTCCAAAAGGCGAATTTATATTCAATTTCGAATTCAAATGGCCGTCTCATTCAAAGCACCTTCCGTGCAATTATTAATGGCTGTTTTACTTCAAGGTACGGAGGTACCCCAGCGTCCCTTCTCAGAGTACCTAGCTCTGGAGTGAAGTGCCGATCTGCGGATGATCGCCAACGTGCGGTCCTACTCCGCAACTTTAAACGCATGTTTCTTGTGCATCTCTCCCAAGACCCTTCATGCCGCATAGCCCTTTTGTACTCGTTGACATCTGAGGCAGACTTGCGCACCAAATCGCAAGGCAATGGGTTGGTATTAAGAATCTTGAGTACGCGGGTACCCACGCCACTCCTCTCGGGGACCTCGTGGTTTGGGACGAAGTTAAAAATAGTGTCTTCCTCTATCCTGTCTATGGTTTCTAAATCATGCCTGTCATCATCATCCATTTGGAGCAATGACGTCCCTGAACAGCCTGCTTGCCTACCTGCATTTGGCAAGAGGCCACGAGATGTGAAGCCCTCAAAATTCACAAATAAATCTATCTTCATCCTGGCAGTGCAATTTTGTTACGAATATCATCAGAGTAGCTCAATCGATTGACATTCATAAGTAGTCAAGTCCAAACCCTTATCTTGTTTTCTAGTACATTATCACAATTCACATTTTCGTTCAGTCATTCGCTTACAATTTTGTTTACCGCCATGCCCCAGCACAACACTTCCGATGAGCACAACAGCTCGAGTAAAGTGCCGGTACAACGACTACCATCATTTCGCAATTTTGAAATACCAATATTGTCATTTCCCCAATTTGCTAGTAGTCGAACTCTTAACAATGCATACCGAAATGCCAATGGTGAAGGAGATGTTGAGCGACAGGAGGTTCAACCGCTGACCCGTCATCGAGAAGAAGTCTTGAAATGGGAACAAGAATATAACCAAGAAGCAGAGGAGGATCCAAATCTTGTAGATTTTTCTATCCATTCCTTTTATTTTCTCGGCGCTAATGCTGCTTAGGTGACCTGGGAGGGCCCTGACGACCCAACAAACCCCCTCAACTGGCCAAATAAAAAACGATGGACGGCAACACTTCTTGTCGCGTCTTTCACTTTTATCTCACCGCTTGCATCGACAATGGTTGCTCCAGCCTTACAAACAATTGCCAATGAATACAAAATAACGAGTAGTTTCGAGCAAGCCCTCGTGATGTCTATTTTCTTGCTCGCTTATGCGATCGGTCCTTTCCTGCTAGGCCCATTGTCAGAAATATTTGGACGGGTAGTGGTGTTACAGTGTGCGAATATGTGGTTTTTGATTTTCAACACGGCGTGTGGGTTTGCGCAGAATAAGGAGCAGATGATGGCATTTAGATTTCTGTCCGGACTGGGTGGAAGTGCGCCGCAAGCAGTATGTTTATCTACACTCATGCCCCGCTTGCCTATTTTCGCTAACTCCAATAATCATCTAGCTTGGTGGAGGAGTATTGAGTGATTGCTGGAGGGCAGAAGAGAGAGGTAAAGCAATTGCAATCTACAGCCTAGCACCATTTCTAGGTCCATCAATCGGTCCAATAGGTAATCTCACCCCATCTCGCTCAACACAAACTTTTCTAACAACCTTCAGCTGGTGGTGCCATAACTCAACGAACTACATGGCGATGGATCTTTTGGGGCACATCAATCGTCGATGTCTTCGTCCAAATCTTGGCGACACTCTTTCTCAACGAGACTTACCCACCGAAGATCCTCGCCGTCAAAGTTAAAAAGTTACAAAAAGTAACGGGAAACATTCATTTGCATACGAAGTGGCAGAATCCAAACCATACTTTTGTGGATGTTCTGAAGAAGAATCTTATTCGGCCCTTCGTTATGCTTGGAACTCAACCCACTATTCAAGTTTTGGCTTTATATAGGGGTTTTGTGTATGGATTGATGTATCTAGTGTAAGTTCCCCGCTGTCGTATTTCCCGAGTTTCTATCTATTCTTCAATTTTTCAAACGATCTTAGTCAAATTAATATTCAACAGGCTATCAACCTTTCCTTACGTCTTCGAAGAAGTATACAAGATGAACATTGGCAACGCAAGTCTAAACTACCTCTCCCTTGGACTCGGCTTCATAATCGGTCTTCAAATATGCGCTCCTATAATCGACCGCGTCAGTTTCCCTCCTTTCCCTCCTCCATCCAATCTACCATCCCTCTAACCCCTGCTTGAATACCAGATCTACACCCGCCTCAAAATACACTACTCCCACCCCGGCCGTCCCGAATTTCGTGTCCCGCTCATGCTCCCCGGCGGTCTCCTCGTTCCCATCGGTCTCTTCATATACGGCTTCACAGCCATACCATCAGTTCACTTCATCGTTCCCAACATTGGCGCGTGTATCTTCGCTTGCGGGTGTATAATCTCATTTCAATGTGCACAGGCTTACGTCGTGGATGCGTACACGACTTTTGCTGCGAGCGCTACTGGTGCAGCTGCGTTCGTGCGGACGATTATGGGCTTTGGGTTTCCCCTTTTTGCACCAAGGGTGAGTTGTCTCTCTTTCGCTTGCTTTCGCTTATTTTAGGTGTATGGAAGTGGAAATTGTGGCTGATTTCTGTGTGATAGATGTATGATACTTTAGGAATTGGGTGGGGAAATGGACTGTTGGCGTTTATTTCTTTAGCGTTTGGTGTGCTAGCGCCGGTAGGGTTGTGGAAGTGGGGAGAGAGGATGAGGGCGAGGAGCACTTATTGTTCTGGGTAAATGGTTTTGGTTTTGGAGTTTAAGACGGTTTTCTGGTTCTCGAATTATGATATTTACTATTTGTTTTGCCAGTTTAAATGCGCAAAACAATTTTCATATTTCTGATCTTTCTGAAATCAAATGGAACAGAGGCAACATCCGAACGGGTGAGTGTTAAGAAAATCATAATCGCAGCATCCAAAAACAAAAACGGAGATCTAGCAAAGCCAAACAAAGTATGAAGATATTAAGGACAGTTCAGCATCGAATCAATCCTCATCAACTCAACATCTCTCAATGGAAGAAAAACATTCAAAATTCATCCCTCCAAAACAACCTCGCCTCACAAATTCTTGTCGTTTGCTCGAAACACTCCTCTCGACCCCATCCCTCTAGCCCTCATTCTCTGTTCTCCTCTCTCCTCGTTCCAATCTCCTTCCCCAACCCTCCCATTCACCCCTCTACAAACCCACAGTTTGCCTCCCTCTTCAAAATCTTAGGTCCAGCAATCGGCTCCGTCCTCTTGATTACCGAGTAGCTCTCACAAATTGTGCTAATTAGAACACCAAATGTGATATTACCTGTGGGTAGAGTGTATAGACTACCGTCGTAGGTGAAATAACGTGGTACCTCGAGCGTTTGAAGACTAGCAGTGGTTTGAGTGCCAGTTGCTGGGTGTGTGATGTTGGTGAGAGTGGTGTTGATGAGGAGGTGGGTTGTTAGGATTGGTTGGACGGTGAGGGTTGAGGGGTGGAAGAGGGTAGTTGGGCAGAATGTGGTGAGGATTAGTGTGGGTTTGTGGTGGTTGAGATTGGTTCGGCGGAGGGAGAGGAGTGGTGGTTAGGGTGGAAAGAGGGGTTGTAGAGTGAGTTGCGGTGGTACTTGAAGGCAAGGAGGACGTGGTGGGCTGCTTTGAAGGTGGATTTGGAGGCTTGGAGGTAGTAATCAGCGGTTTTGCGAGAGGTGGTGTTGAAGTTGTAGAGGTTGAGGTCGTTGATGGGGTTATAGATGGATAAGGTTGTTGGTGATGTTATCATTTCAGGCTCCTTTGGTGGCTTTGAAGTAGTTGTAGTAGTTGGTTTTGCATGTTTGGAAGTTTTAGATGAAGTGGTAGAAGTAGTGAAGGTTGTGGTCTCTTCCGTGTGTTTAGGCGTTGTAGACGGTGCGGTTGTAGGTATTGGCTCTGGCTCTGTGACCACAGGCACTGTTGGATCGACATGTAGAGTGGTTATTTGAGTCTATCGGACAGTCGTGACAGGGCAATTTGTTGCAACAAGAGTTGTAATAGTGGTTATGTGAATAAGGCAACTGTGACGTCTCTGAATCATTGCTGTCTTGGCAGCATTGGTGAGAGTGACAGTCAACTGCACACTTTCGACAATAGTCCGAGGTTTGCAAGGTTCAGGTTTGCCAACAACCTCAGTGGCACAGGATGTATTTACTATTGTTGTAGTTTCCTAATAAGCCTTGCCAAAATCAGTAGGCAGTGAGGGGGTTGGTGTTATGGCTGGATCGATGGGCGGTGTTGTATCAGTTGCTGGGACTGTTGGGGTTGACAAGGCTTCAACCGCAGAGGTCTATGGTGCTGATATCCCAGCAGTCGGCGAACTTGGAGCTGTTACAATTGTGCTACTCGAAGTTGGATCTGCACTTGTGGTGGGGACACTTGATAGCTTTGTCGGAGTTGTGATGGGAGGAGCTGCCATTTTCATGCTTGTTTTGGCTACAAATTCGTTAGCAGAATCCAGCATGTGGGGTAATTGAGATTGCAAGACGCCTTCTGTTAACACACACTTTTTACGATGCCATTTTTGTCTGTAGTATAAACGTTTGTGATTTCCCGTAGGACCGTACTAGTTTTCGTGACTTCGCCGGTGGTTGCCTCTTTCCAAACATCATAAAAGATGCTTGTCGAAATTTTGGTGAGAAGGCAAAAATCAAGACGCGGAGAACCTTCATGGTTATTGATCAATTCCTGTTGTAGTGAATTTATCGAATTCTGAGGACTTAGAGTATTGATTTCAAGTCTAATTGAAGAAAAGAAGAGAATAATGCAGAGATTTAATGATATGTGAGAATGGAAACTGAGGAAAATGCTGAAAGTGATGTTGATGCTGATCTTCACTCGAAGCTAGCCGGCGAAGTTGCTTATGTACCTCTTAAATCTATCTTATTAATTTTTCCAGCAGGGAGAGACTCATCCGGAATGGTGTTCAAAGATCTTGGAGGAGTTGGTATCAGTTTCAAAACTCCAACAAATTCCTACATATACTTAATATAGATATGAGAGCCTCATTTTCTAACTGTAGTTCGAATTGACGAGTGTAGTTTGGCGTCTGAAACACTTACAGAGACGAGCGATACCTTCGAGAAGTTGAGATAGAAGCAATGTCAAGTGCTTGCTGGACGGATGGAAGTCGATATTATCGGTCTGTCAAATCAAGAAATGTGCTGTACATAACAGCAACAAAAAGAAAACATGACCGACGAGCTGGAATCTCGACAAAAAAATTTGGAAGAAATGGTTGAGCACTGTAATGATTTCCAATGCCCCGATCACAACATTTAGTTCTGAGGCAACTCGCTTTGTACACAAATAAGAAACGTAATAAATATATAGCACCAGTACAAGACTACGACTTCTGAAGCACCCAAGAAATACATTACAAATTGAAACCATTTTTAGATGTTGGGTTCAAAAAATGAAGCTCTCATTCACAACAGAAGAATTTGCAATATGGAAATAGTATGGGCTGCTTTTAAGCGGTCACATCTTCGATATCAATAGATGAACAGAGGCCTACTCATATGCCTATCCAAAACAACGGTTTTGAAACAGAAGGAGACAGGAAATTAATTCCCTGGCACTACAACCAGTGCACTAAAAGCGACTTCCGTGTGAAGGAATTGAGGCGACGAATCCAGACTCCTCTCAGCTTCCCCTGGGCTGCTCACATCTAAACATATCTGGAAGCTTCCCATGGTTTCAGTAGAAATCTCACAAGTTGATCACCTGAGTCAACTGCCATGGAGAAAGCAATCGTCGAAAGGGAGATGGGGTTAATTGCCACCAGGGATGGGTGAAGTTGCCAGCGATCCCCAGCCCTTGTTTTCAAGTAACTCAGTCAATTGAGTCCATATGGAATCGTCCTCTAGCATGCGCAAGTGATGCGAATTGAAGTCAAAGTGGTGATAGAGTCTATGGACTTTCGATCATTGAAGGAAAAAGTACTGTGGTTGTCCACGAGCCGAAATTTACCCGGACACTTCTGCCAGTCCTAACAACGAAATGAATGGCAATGACAACGTTAACCCAAAAAGATTAGATGATCATCTCGAAAAGTAGACCGAATATGGTAATGAAGAAGAGATAGAGTGTTATCTTCGTCAACGCCATGACATAAAGGGGAATTGAAAGTATCGTCCATCTCGTATACGCGTATTCTATTTCTGGCATGAACATCCAAGTCTAAACCGCGTCAGCTATCCTTTGACCCCTTGATCAAACATCACCTTCAACTCGGTTGTCCTCTACTTATATCTCCTTCTCGCCTTCTCTGTCTCCCTTTCGTAGACCTCAGAACAAGTTTCACTGTACAATATCCCCTCAAAATCCTATCAAAGACAGATCAATCGCAATGGGTAGATTTCTTGGAAGTGGGGTGTATCCACTTGCAAAAGCTCTCGAGCGAGCATGTGTATATGCTGGGTATGGGGAATTTGGAGGTAATCAATTGCATCCTTCTCACTCGTCATTCAATTTTCTGTCTTGTAGTCGCAGCAGCTGACTCTCCACAGTTCAGGATGGTTATAAATGCATTGAATGTCACAACAACCCCTCCCAGCCCGAATGCCTCGAATGCCGCACTGCTTGGGCCCGCGAGGTTGGCTTCATCGACTACTCCGATGCCTGCGAAAGGAGGGGAAACATAATTATGGGAGTTCTCTGCCTTACGATGGCCGCCTCTTCCTGGCTGTTGAATAATGCGCTGAATTGGTGGGAGTTTGGACCGTTCCTGGCATCCATCAACGTTGTTCTGGCGACCTACGTACTTGATGTCGCCACCCTTCCACCGGTCATGAGAGGAGTGTACGTCGCAATAGTATGTTATGTTTGGGCGCTCAGCACGATAGGATTGCTTGCTGGATTTTGTATAAGCGGGTTTATGGTGGGGATAAATCCTACCAGCAAGCGACCGTACAAACACATTACCCCAAGCGCTATCGTCATGCTGTTGATCATGATGGTGATCTATGTGTTTGTGTTGGTTCAACGAGTCGCTATCATGGATGTAGTGATGGTTGTTGTTCCTGCATTTACGGGTGTTATTGCGTTGCTGCTTGTGCCATGCATGAAGAAGGAAGAAGAAGGAAAGGAAGTCCGAGAGGATACTGAGAAGTTGGTTTGATCTACAACATTTGAACTAGAATCTATCAATGGGTATAGATCCCTCATGCTCTTCATTAATTTTTGACCGAGCTCTAATCTTCTTTCCTTCGCGCCGCTGCCTTCTCGTATAGTTTTGGAGGCCCTTGAAGACTTTCATTTTTGACTTTCTTCGCACGACAGAGTCCTCTGAGGAAGGTTGTCAAGATCTCCTTATTAAACATTGTACAGAGAGCCGCTCTTTTGGAGAAGATGTTTTGCGCTCATGTTCACGATTTCCTTTCGACATCGTCCGGTTTCTCTGAGACATCAACGTCAACTTGTTTCTGTTCTCCTCCATCGCTGGAACTTCCTTGTTCGCCGGTTGGATCTGAATAATATTTCTTATAGGTGTAGTTATCAACCTTCGAACGAGATATCAGTATATATACCCACTTTCGGGGCAGTGGTCGAGACTTACCTTTTTGACAGCAAAAATATACACAAGCATCACAACACTGCACACAATCAAAACAATAGAGCCCTTCTTCCAATACGGAGCATCAGCACCACTGTAGAACAAAATACCCCAGAAAGTCCACAAGACCATCGATCCAATATTCATGCAGTACAGTGTAATTCCCCGTGCTGCATCGTCGCCATTGCGCTGCAGAATAATATTTGCCCATCCAAAAATTAACGGGTTGACCATGTATGCTGTTCCGGACAGATAGAAGGCAAAGAATGTGCCAGAGGTTGGAAGCGAGGGGACGACGAGCATGGCACCGACGATGATTTGCAAAAGAGCTGCTAGAACGGCCATAGGAACTCGCTGGCCAGTAACGTCCATATGCCAGGCAGCAAGCATGTTTGCCGCAATACCGACCGCTTGAACACCGAGAGGGTACTGGTTTATTTGGCTCTGAGAGTAAGTCTTTTGGTTGTATTTGAGCCAGAGGAGGAAGTTATTTTGGAAGGGGAACGCTTCGATGGCTGCGCAGACAGGAGACCAGAAGAAGAGAACCCAGCTGGTGGTTCATTGTTAGCCATATTTCGTGAAAATGATATCAATTACAAGACTCACAAGATGGGGGTAAAAAGTACACGCTTCGCAAGCGAGAGAGGGCTAATGCTATGTCCATCGGCTTTGATGGCTGGGACTCGAGCGATTGCTAGTGCTCGCTCTTTCTCCGACAGATATTTGGCCTTTGTCTTGCTTGGGGTATCTGGGAAGCAAAGATACCCGAAGATTGCGATGGGAAGCGTGATGATACCATCTGAATAGGTAAGTGAGCAAGGAACTCTAAGACTTATTTCAATGTCAATACCTACCGATGAGAAAGACCCACTGCCACCCTGCAAGATTGCCCATTCCTCTCATACCCTTATGAATGGCTGTCATCATAAGACCAGCAAACATAGTACCAACCTGGCCAGAGGCAGTAAACAGCGCAGTTCTCTTCGCGATCTCTGCTGGCTTGTACCACGCACCAATGATGTAAATGGTGCCTGCGTATGTGCTAGCTTCGCAAAGACCGAGGAAGAATCTAACAACGCAGAGTTGAGGAACTGTTTTGACTGCAGCTGTGACCATCTGCAAATGATTATTAGGTTTTGGTGTTGACAGAGCTCATGGAATGGACTTCCCGTTAAACCGGCCCAGACCACGACCATAGTTGGAAACCAGATGCGAGGTGCGACCTTTTGAATAATGATACCGTGAGGAATCTGGCCAACTGCCATGCTTTTGTGTGAATTGTCAACATTATTCTTCATTGTACTACAGCTTCAGTTTTGAAAGAATTCGCTTACCCCGCGGTTGTCACAGCGAGAACTTGAGAGTATTGTTGGCCGTTCATCTTGAGCGACTCGCGCATTCCCGCGACCTTCATATCAATGATCAGCTGCAATTTCGATGCAAAAGAGAATGGATTGAGTACTCACGTAGGCATTTGCAAAAGCTGCACGATCTTTGACAATTTGTAAGTACGTGTGATAATTTCGAAATATTTGCTGGCTTACCAAGAAAGTTGAAAAAGTAAGACAAACAGCAATAGGTCTATATGTAGTAGAGTCAGAGATTGATATGGTAATTTAATTAATGGGTTAATTACTGACGAGAATAAAAAAGTCTGACCAAGTGATGTTAGTAATTATGTGAGTAGACCCTGAGACACAACATACCAAGCTTTCGAACTAGCCTCCTCTCTTCAGCAGTCTTCGCCGCCTCACCAAGGAAGAATGCTACAAATTCAATTAGTACTTTATTAATGGAATACAAAGATCAAAGACGTACTCCTGATTTTACTTGAAACTGCCATTTTGAGACTTTTGTGATGAACTCAAGATTAACCGATCAACAGACTTTGATGAGGAGGTCCCAATACTTTAAAAGAAAACCAAAGAGACATAGACCTCCAGGTTGCGTAACAAAAAGCACTAAGAAAACATGCCGAGACATAATGTTCGTATTCTTCGGTTCGTCCCCGACTACTAACGCTAGCGTGTCGAAAATCTTACGGTGTTGACAATCAGATTGAACCTTACCATCTTATCAACGGTTAGCGGATCTGATAACGGACGAATCAACGAGCCACCCGACGCAAAAAAAATAAACTTCGCGGAGAAATTCAATGCCAAGTTATTAGGTCAAGCTTGAAGGGAGGAATGGGGTTGGAGGTGGAACAGGGTAAACGGTAAGAAGTCCGGCTTGGTAGTCCCAGCTATCTCATATGTCAAGCAAACAAAAAATGATTCTAGAACAAATGATACTGTTTGTAAGACGAAATTTATGGGGTATGAGCCTAGATAGGTTGCTGGTACCCTAGGTGTTGGAAGGTGTCGCGTGTGAATTGTGAGATGTCAACCTGAGGCGTGAAGGAAATAATGCTTGAGTATGTATACATGCAAATTCTATCAACGACCTACCGTGATGGGCAATTACAAGGCTCGAGTAAGAATACACTGCAAGTGAGATTTCCGAAGTAGTTAAGCCTAGATAATCTTAGTTCATTGTTGAGCAAGCAGAGCCAACCGATGTGCATGGTGGACATAAACAGTATATGTTTATTAGCCTTATCTGAATGGAAAAAATTGTCGATACTCAACGAATTACGAAATGAAGAAATACAGGACATGACTTCTTTGGCAGATCTTTTGTTGCCAAGAGTGGAATGTCCACTTTTTCCCAAGCTTGTCATGTTGTGAACGATGTTGCTTCTACTTGTGTTGGTTGCCAGGTTCTTCGGGAGGAAACCATGTACTGCACAACCAATGAATTATTTACCTAAGTATAGCCGAAGGCAAGATTTCCTCTGAAGAGCTTACCTCCGATGTTAGTACTCTATGTTCCATCGGAAAAAACATTATTTTGATGCTAAAAAATAACAAATGTCAGAAATAGTTCGTAGGCTGAATGAGCACTCCATGATACGACAAAAAATTAGAATAGGGCTCGCTGAACCGGTCAAGATCTTAGCATTTGGAGGTTCTAGCTCTAGCTAACAACGCCGAACGATAAATCCGAAGCTCTCGGAGATATATGGAGCATATAAGGAAGCGTCAAGTTCTAGAGCTGGTAGTAATTGTCTCGTTCATTTCTTGCCTTCAAAGTCAGAGACGCGAGTCAACATTCTGATGTTCCAAGTACTCTCAAAGCGTATCTACCATAGGTTTTGCAGCACATACAAAGACCAAAAAAAGTGCTCGGAACGCATTTAGGCTTAAGTTGAACATTTTTTATAGTATCAAAGAATACAGAATACCTTCTGAGAAAGAAAAGTGGTTGAAAACTTGTCGGTTGCGCTAGTACTCGAGATGAGTGAAAGTCGGTTTCCAAACTGGGCGTCGAGTTGACTGATGGGAAATGTGATTCTTCTGACATTGTGCAACAAGATAGATCTTAAAAGAGCAACAGTAGGCGTAATAAGTCTCCTCTTCTCTGTCAAAACCACTCTTCGGGTTTCCCGACCTCAAATACCCGAATGTGATGTAGAAGAAAACTGGAGGAGGCCAGGCAGCCAGGTGCAGCCAACACTTGTAAGATGCACAACGTGTCTGGAGATTGCATCGCATGGCCACATGAACTATAACGGTCCACGTCACGATACTGCCGTCGAGTATCACGGTACCACCTGCATGTACCGACTGTACTGATCAGGCTTCGGGTTGAGGTCTTTCACATGCTTTGGCTTCGACGCGGTGACCAGTTCGTAAAATCGAAAAGCGAAAGGTACAGCAAAATGTCATCTTTCTAGCACATCAAATTCCAACAAGTACGGCATGGCTTGTAGAGGAGATGTAAGGCCAGGCGGGCTCTTGACGAGCTCATGAAGCCAAAGCCTTTCATGGTGTTGTATTACCAAGGCCAAAAGCAACATTGTACCAGATTATAGCAACCTGCCAGCTGGACGTATTATCCAACATGATACGTGGTTGACCACCTTCTCTGAACTTTCAGATTTTAAGGTAAAGGTGGTTTGCTCAAAAGGACAACAGAAGTGATGTCTCAAGTGGACCACTCAGAAGTTCAGATGACGCCTGCCGAGCTTGGAGCATGTGAGCAATCTGTGGCCTTGGAGCTCTCCCAAAATATCCCCCGGCAGCCTCATCTTCAACAACCCATTCCATTCACTCGCGACTACTTTTCAGAATGCTCCAATAACTGTCTTGCAAGTATTGGGCTGTGCTGTACATATGCGTCTAATCAAACAAAGCAAAATCCACCATCGTCGCTGATTTCTAAAGCTCCAAAGATCAAGCATCTCGGCAGACGATTCAACCAAAATGTCACGTTCGACTTCATTCTTCCGCACATCGACCCCTCAGGACCACAAATACTCGCGACGAGATTCTTCCCCTCTCCTACCTCTTCGCGAAACCACCTCCTCCGTCTCTCTCCGTTCGCTGTCACCACGTTCTTCGCATTCCCACGACCGCGAGCAGAATCAAACAAGCAGACAAGCATCCCCCTCACCAACACCCTCTTTCTACCGCGATGCTCTAAGCTCTACATCCAAAGCCAGCAGTTTCGCTGGTCCGAAAGGCAAACACGTTGATTCTGAAAGCGGTGCGGGGAGGGAGGTCTTTTCGGATACACATAGTTCGCCTACTTCGAGGATAGGGCTGAGGGATATCATGGACGATGACAGCAACAGAAGAAGGCGAAAGGATGATGGGGATCGCAGAATAATGTTTGATGCACCTCCGCCTCCGATAGCAGCGAGTATGTATCTGTCACCTCAATACATTGGTCTCACATCTACGAATGCACAAGCCGGATCAAGTCATAGTAGAGGTAGCACAAGTCGGACGAGTAGTACGAGTAATCTTCGGCCACGGACTATCAATACAGCTGGGGGCAACGATCCATTACTTGCACTGGAGAGGAGGGAACAGTCTATACAACGGAATCTGCAGTATCTTCTCGATGCGCAATCTGTGGGCTTGATACATGGTTTTGGAGGTGGTGAGGGGGGAGGAACAAGTGACGCAGGCAGCAATACACCCACCGGTGCAAGAACACGGAGCGTGAACAGTCAAAACCGAGATAGTAAACAACGAGGGATAACACCAGTCCGCCAGCCCAAAGCTTCAAAACCTCTTGGCCTTCGTGGGGCGCGACGAGGCCTCCTCTCTGAAATGGACGAGTTATCTCAGGTTAAATCCGAAGAAGCCCATATTCTCACCATGGAAATCCGCCGTCGAGAAACTTTAATGCGGAAGATTAAGACATGGGAAGGTCGTATCCAGGGAGCTCAGGAGAAGCTCGCTGCCTTTGAGGTTGGGGAGGAGGAGATGGATGGTGAGTTGAAGCGGGAAGAGAAAGCCGTTGATCACGAGATCAGAGAGTTAGAGGAGAGGTTGAGGGGAATGAGAGCCAGGAAGAGGTGGTTGGCTGAGAAAATTGCTGAGGGTGTGAACAGGAGAGAGGCGGAGGTTAGTGGGTATCGCGGTGCATTGAGAGAAGCGGAGGTAGAGGTGAAGGATTTCCTGAGAAGGCCGCCGCCACCTGTTATCTCTGGTGGAGATGACGAAGCTAGTTTTGCTAGGCTGCCTACTGGGCGGAGGACGTTGGGTCTGGCTAAGGAATGGTTCGGGAGAGAAGTGGCGGGTCTGAAAGAAAGGAAGGACGAGGTGGAGAAGGAGAGGGAAGCTTCTGTCGAGGGTGCTAGACTATGGAAGGAGAGTTGCGACATGGTTGTCAAATTCGAAGATGCGTTGCGGCAGCAAATCTCCGGGAATCAGCATAACGATAGAGAAGCAGGACTGAGAGCTCAGATTGAGAAGATGAGAGTTGTGATTCAGGGATTGGAGGAGATTAGAGATGATGCTGAGTTGAAGGGATGGAATTTGTTAGTTTGTGCTGTTGGAGCGGAAGTCGAGGCGTTTAGACAAGGGAGAGGCATTTTGATGGATGCGATTGGGATGGTTGATGTGGAAAATGAACAGCCAGAGATCTATACAAGACGACGAGACGAGAGGAAGGGCAGCGTGGGAAGTATAAAGTGGTCAGAAGATGGAAAAGCTGACAATCACCACAACCTCATCACCACGGCAAACAACAACAACAATATCAACGAGGACAGCAGCAAGAATAACGGCACCACCGAGACGAATGATGAACACCAACGATCCGAGCGAGCCGTAAGCGAGGAGAGCACGGAAGGGGATGATGGGCCGAATCTGGAAGAATTGATGGTTGAGAGGAGGAGTACGGATGGTGAGAGTACTTAGCGTGTTGTGTTGCGTGTTTGTATTAGAGATACCCAAGTTTGCTTTTTGATGATTTCACACAATGGTATTGTATTGTTAGGTAATGTTCAGTCTGTTTAAGTTTATATCCCGAGTTATGTGCGTGCTGGAGATATCAGGTAGGTGGTAAACAGAGAGTGTCGTTGATGTTGGTGTCGAAGTGTAGTAACAAATCTTGTAAAGATGGACCAGCCCTTTGCAAAAACATTCGAACTCTGCATGCACAGAGTAAAGAGCAGAGCCTCATACGTTTGAGTTTATTAATATTAACCCCACGTGCACACCTCATACCTCATCCATGGCAGATGCTCGTGGTATTGATCGGCCGATCGGGTAACCTCGGAAGAACCTCGGTTCTTGTGAAAGCGAAAAACTGTGGGGAGAAAGAGAGAGAGTTTACCCAGACTGTGCCTTAAGACATGAGGGGTGAAAATCATTGCTTCAAATTTTCCATTTCTTAATTCAAAGTTCAACCTTTGCGTGCCATATTGCACGACGGAAAAATTGCAAATGGGAGCAGAGAATGCCGACATCCAACGCCCGATGATCCTAGCTTACTGGCTGTGGAAGGAAAGCACACAAAACCCAGACGCCCTGATACCCCTTCTTCGTTCGTAAAGTTCGATTCTTCCGCATACTTTCGGTCGTTCTTTCCTTCATAAGATCAACAGCCAACCAACCAGTCTTTCCCGGCTTGGTATATATACCCTCCTCATCTCTTCTACAGATTCCATTTCCAATCATCCTATCCATTCTGTCCAGACGTTTATCGCTTTCTCTCGAACCAAGGGCTGGCACCGGCAAAGGTTACGGATGTATCGAGAACCCATTCGCCGACCCCGAGGTATTTGTCTATCCAGACATTGACATCTTTGTTCTCTGTAATGCCTTCCTTCTTGAAGCTGGGCCTGGGTCCCGCAGATGGGGCTTGTTAGCCAATATATTCTTTCATGTTTGCCTTCGATAAGACCTGGCTCCGGATTCATCACATCACACTGGAATCATTTCCTGCCTCGAGTGTGGTGGGATATTGATTGGACTCGGACTTGGGGGGGGGGGGTTGACATACGTTAAGCCGGTGGATCTCTTCATACCAGCGAGAATTGTGGAAACTGGAAGCAAGTATCAGTACTTTGGATAGAGAAGGGGCAGGTAACAAGATGGTACGTACTCAACACAGCATCAAAGCCATAGTGGACTATCTTTCCCAACTTTCCCCAGAGACCAAAAGTTAGCAAGTTGAGGAACTGCATATGCCCAGGCGATTAGGTTCTCGTCCTTTCGCTCGAGCCAAGCGTGCCTCGAGAAGATGGGGGGGAAGGACTGACCATGTTTGCGTATTGCGTGTTGTGGTTGTTTGCAAGTGCGGAACGACCTCGTTTGTTTCTTCTGCGTGGGCGAAGGAGAGGTTGTAGTGTCAGAGATGAGAGATCTGTGGAGATGCGGCTTGCTTCGTCGCTTAGCTGCGACTGGAGCTTTGGTGTTGAGAGGGAGTGTTTGTTTTACTGATGTTTGGTTGTGGTGATTGTTTTGATTGAGTGGGTTGATGAAGCAGCTTGGATGACTTCGCAGCAGCGTCAGTCTCGCAGCAGCTTCGTTGCAGTGTTCTTGGCCTTGGCCGTGACCTTGGCAGTCCGGTGGCCGGAGTGCGCCAGGCGGCCGTATAGCAGGCGGAAGGGCCGACCATCCAGCAAGTGAGGGTACTGAGGGGCCATTCACGGGCCATTCACTTGCCACCGCCCGCATTGGCTGGCTGGCCTGGACGCTCAACACTCACTCATTCACGCTGCTTGCAGTAGGTGGGGGCAGACTGCAGACTGCACCAGTGCTCGAACGTGCTTTTTACTCCCCTCCTTTTTCTTCTTCTTCTCCCTCCTCCCTCACGACATCCCACGACCAGATAATCGCGCAGACTCTGTAAGTTTCCCCTTCTCTCGTTCATTTCGTTCTCTATATATACTCCCCGTCTCTCCCTCTATCGCAGCTCTGCCATTGCTTGCACAGCTGCCGCAGAGCTTGGAATCGCGCTAGTTGATTCGGGTCAATCCAACAAAAAACCCCCACCAAGATAGCAGCCAAAAGCAAACCACGACACCAGGAAGCTTCACTGACAATCACCACCACTCGCAGAATACCTCTTGTACTGCTCGATTCACGAATTTACGTCTCACGAACACGAACTGTCCAACAATCCATACCTCTACACACACAAAAGCAAACTCCCAGCTATCCTTCACCATGGCTGCCGCAACCGCAATGGACCATTTGTCCTCTGGTTCAACCAAGATTGAGTGGTTGTCCCAATTGAACACTGAGTACGTATTGTTCCGTTGTCCTCAGCCTTCCTCTCCATTGTACAGCATCTCAGGTTGCCAATTGCGACCTCTCTTCACTTCATTTCTCGACTTCACTTCTCGACTTCACTTCTCGGGAGGTTGTCTTCTTGCCGACCCTTTCCTCCCATTCCTTCCCCTCAACCAATCCTTTCTCCACGTTGCCAGCACAATAGTACTCGTCCCAACCCTATACAATGTCCTCCCTCAAGTCTAACGCTGGGATCGATTCTAGTTTCACCCCCGAGAAGAACTACCGCAGAACCTCAATCATCTGCACGATTGGTCCTAAGACAAACTCCGTCGAAGCAATCAACAAGCTTCGAACTGCAGGTCTCAATGTTGTTCGCATGAACTTCTCTCACGGTTCCTACGAGTACCACCAATCGGTCATTGACAACGCCCGTGAGGCCGAGAAAGTCCAGAAGGGACGTCAAATCGCTATTGCTCTTGATACCAAGGGCCCAGAGATCCGAACTGGTAACACTGTTGGCGACGCCGATCTCCCAATCTCTGCTGGTGATGAGATCAACATTACTACCGATGACCAGTACGCCACTGCGTCTGATGCCAAGAACATGTAAGTACTTGTACTCGATTTCAGTATAAGTTTGAGAAGCTAATTATCTGCAGGTTCGTTGACTACAAGAACATTACCAAGGTCATCTCCCCAGGCCGTATCATCTATGTTGATGACGGTGTCCTCGCCTTTGATGTTCTCGAGATCGTAGACGAGAAGACCATCCGCGCTCGTGCCCGTAATAACGGCAAGATCTCCTCCAAGAAGGGTGTTAACCTCCCAAACACCGATGTCGATCTCCCCGCTCTTTCTGACAAGGACAAGGCCGATCTTCGATTTGGTGTCAAGAACAACGTTGATATGGTCTTCGCTTCCTTCATCCGCCGTGGTGAGGATATCACCGCCATTCGTGAGGTTCTTGGAGAGGATGGAAAGCACATTCAAATCATCGCCAAGATTGAGAATAGACAAGGTCTTAACAACTTTGCTGAGATTCTCAAGGAGACTGATGGTGTTATGGTTGCTCGTGGTGACCTAGGTATTGAAATCCCAGCCGCTGAGGTGTTCGCTGCTCAAAAGAAGATGATTGCCATGTGCAACATCGCCGGAAAGCCCGTCATCTGCGCTACCCAGATGCTCGAGTCCATGATCTACAACCCTCGCCCAACCCGTGCTGAGATCTCCGATGTTGGCAATGCCGTTACTGATGGTGCCGACTGTGTTATGTTGTCTGGAGAGACTGCTAAGGGCAGCTACCCCAACGAGGCTGTTCGTGAGATGCACGAGACCTGTCTCAAGGCCGAGAACAGCATCGCCTATGTCTCTCACTTCGAAGAGTTGACCAACTTGGTTCAACGCCCTGTTTCCATCGTTGAGTCTTGCGCCATGGCTGCCGTTCGTGCCAGTTTAGACATGAACGCCGGTGCTCTCATCGTTCTCTCCACCAGCGGCGACAGTGCTCGTCTTCTCTCCAAGTACCGTCCAGTCTGCCCTATCTTCATGATTACCCGAAATGCCAGTGCCTCCCGCTTTGCTCACTTGTATCGTGGTGTCTATCCATTCCACTATCCCGAAGCTAGACCTGACTTCGCTAAGATCAACTGGCAAGAGGATGTTGATGCTAGAATCAAGTGGGGTATTGCTGAGGCCATGAAGCTTGGTGTTTTGGCAAACGGTGAGACTGTTGTCGTCGTCCAGGGATGGAAGGGTGGTATGGGTAACACCAACACGTGAGTCGAATCTAATCCCATGTGTGTGAAGTGTACTAACATTCAAATAGTCTCCGTGTCATCAAGGCAGACCCAGTCGATCTCGGACTTGTCGGAAAGACCAACGCCTTCACATAAATCACCTTCACATCACCCACGGAAAGAGCCTGGTCGGACGTCATCTCGTCTAGCATATTATTTTAAGCGAGAAATTCACCCTCGAAGCCACCTAGAAGCTCACATATCGCACTTCCCGGGAAATGATGTGGACTTGATTGGTACGAAACTATATGTAATGGTATTAAGGACACGGGAAATAAAAGGGAGCAAGTGGGATAAACTTTGTGGGCTTGTCCGCAAAAGGATAACACACTGCGTCTTGCGTTCTTGCATCGTCTTTGAAATTCATGAAACCCCATTGAGCACTATGATATAGAGAAATGCAAAAACTTGAAGCGCGTTTGGGCAGCGAGTTTTTATGAGATTTAACTTTGGGTCTTCATATATCTTGTGATCTGTGATTTGCAATATTATTTGAGTAGCTGACGAGACACAGATGCGGCCTTATGCGGGCAGGATACTGAGCTTTGCAGATATCATTGTTCGTATTGTTTTGTTCAATCCTTCGGTATTCGTTTGAAATACTCTAACTATAGTAGCTAATATCTGAACACTCACAATTCCTGCGCTCAGCCAAGTCTTGCAAGATGAGCATTTACCCATCTGCTCTAATAAGATGACATCTGAGATGCCTTCTTCGGTCTAGAGGAGGTGGTGTTCTGTGTGTCTTGCCGACGACGTAATGTCGTGGGTAGCTTTCTTTCCCCCTTGGTATCATAAACCCAATACTTTGTTGGTTACTGTCCCATCTGGACAAGCTTTGGCCCCTCTCTCGAGCTTTTGCTGCTCTTACAACACTCTTGAGTAGTATATATTGCAATTAGAAGTATTTTCATTCATCATCTTCCACACAACCCCGCCACAAACCCCTCGATCTCTCCCCTTAACACCCCCATCGCCACTCTATCATGCCAAAAATGCCCCGCGCCTTCCACCTCCACATACCTGAACCCACTGGGTCTTCCACCCTTTCCTTTCTCCGCAACAAGTTTCTCCGCCCACGTCCTATACCTCCTCACACCAACGAAAACGTCATCATCGCCAAACAACGCCAATGAAGGATTTTCGTAGAGTTTGGAGTGCGATTCTGTTTCTCGCGAGCGCGTGTGTGACCACATTGTCGCCAGGGTGCCGAGAAAATTTATAGGAGGGGAGACGAGGAGGTAGGAGATTTGTGTGCCGGTCAGAACGTGTGGAATTGGTGGGGTGGGGTTGGAGGAGGTGGGTGTGAGTGCTTCGGTGATGGAGGAGGATGCTGAGTGTAATTTTGGTGGTGTGTGTGTTTGGTGAGCGCTTTTCACAGAGGAAATTGATCCAGAGCTTATCCTGTCTGTGCGGAGAACGAGGGTTGCGATGTTGTGATCTCGCTATCGATCGCACACGATCGATGCTTTTGCGTACCCGTTCCGGGGTGTCTGCTAGATTGAAGGAGTTTCTCGCGCGGTGCGAATCGTGACTTGCGCGGCGAATGTCTTCATC
>JBAMDN010000526.1:0-39499 GCA_037074945.1 Tetracladium marchalianum
TGGGTCCGTACCAGGATTTCCTTGTCCACTAGGAGAATACTAGTGTAGGCTTCCAGGTAGACTCGAGATGCTGTTTTGACTACTTCAAGTCCTTTCACAGTGATATCTGTCTCATCAGAGAGACCGAGTCCTACGAGGTAAAGCATTTTGACATGTGTGTGGAGAGAAGTAATGTTCTCAAGCCAAAAAGGAGGGGATGTGGAGGGGAGAAATTATTCTGCCGTGGGCGGTGAACACATGGTCTTGGCGGATATTCGCGAGCTCCAAATGTCAAAGCTACCTCGTAGCAAGCCTCTCTTCCACCTACACGCCACTCACAACACTCCAAGACTTCATCCTTTTTTCGTTCAATATGTCATCTTCGAAGAAAGGCGCGTACGAAAACGCTGCCACAGACACGGACTTTCGTAAGAAGTACGACCGCGCCGAATATGCCCAAATCGCCAAAGACCGTGAAGCCAAAGAAGCCGAAGAGCGCAAGCTCCGTTACGAAGCCAAACTCCAGGGCAAAAAATACTACGCCCCTCTCACAGGCGAGGAGACGCTCACGCAGGCACGCGCATCACGATTAGATGTCTCTGCCAATGTAGGCAAGACGATTCTGATGCCCGCGGGGGCGGCGACGGGTAAGAGAGGGCGCGGAGCGGGTTTCTACTGCAAGGACTGTGATTTGACCTTTAAGGACAATTTGCAGTGGGTGGAACATGAGAATAGTATGCAGCATTTGAGGGCTATTGGGCAGACGGGTGAGGTGAAGAGGTCGACGGCTCAGGAGGTGCATGAGAGGATTCAAAGGATTTGGGAGAAATTGGAAGAGGAGAGGTTGGGGGATGTGAAAACGCTTGGGGAGAGGTTGGAGTTAAGGAAGGAGGAGGAAGATAAGGATAGAGAGGAGAGGAGGAAGAAGAGGAGGGATTTAGTGGAGAGGCAGAGGGCGAAGAAGGAAGAGGAGATTAAGGTTAAGAAGGAGTATGGAGAGGATATTAGGGTGGAGGGTGAACACGATGAGGATGACATGATGGCTAGTATGGGTATAGTTGGATTTGGGTCATCGAAGAAGTGAGGAGAGCAAGACGTTGTATCTTATTGCTATTAGCGAAGGCGTTGGGGTTTGGTTCGTTTATATCAAAGCATGTTAGTTTGTATCGAAGTCAAAAGCTAATGCCCTCGATCCAGGTAGTTCTAGTCATCAACAGCTATTATGTCCTGTACGACTGTAACCTTTCATTTAATGCCT
Organism: Tetracladium marchalianum; assembly: GCA_037074945.1. Taxonomy (NCBI): domain Eukaryota; kingdom Fungi; phylum Ascomycota; class Leotiomycetes; order Helotiales; genus Tetracladium; species Tetracladium marchalianum. The sequence continues at coordinate 1,238 of JBAMDN010000526.1, forward strand.
CGTTCTTCAGCGACAGACGAGACTTCTCTTTTTTTCTGTTCAAATCAAGCATGCACATGCACAACTATTCTTTCCTCTCCTGACTCGTAAGTGCCTACAATTTCATTTGTTCTAGACTCGTAGTTTCTTTTTTGCCTCTATCAACTTCCAAATGTAGGGCACAGGGGCCTTGATTCTTAAGTCAGAATAAACTGCGGGGGTATGCTCATCCATGCTCTCTCGAGGTATTGGCTTATGTACTTACAGTGAACCCAGTAAGTGGATATCAAAATATGTCAGCGAAGTTTGCAAACTCCTAAGTGGCAGATCTTTTGTGGAGGCTGACAGGCCTATTGTCTGACAACAGCGTATTCCGAATATTGGAACGCTCTGGAGGATTTTAAATACATATCCGTCGCTCACAAGAATTTTTTCGTTCGGAATTTTAACTTGTCTCTTTAAAAAATATGGTCTCGAACTGTCAATGTTCAGAAGTATACGAACCTTACGTCTGAAAGATAGGATTTAGAGTATTTGATTTCGGGAAAACAATTCAGTATTTTAGTATACCAAAAGCTCCGCTGCTCCCATTCAAACAAGACAACAACATCCGTCAAAATGGTCAAACCATGGGCTGATGGCCCCTTTCCTCTTCTTCCCACGCCAACAGAGACCCGTCTTCAAGGTGTAAGTCACTCCAGATTCTCGAGTCCCCTAAAATCTAAACTTTCTAAACTCTTTCTAAACTCCTTCGCCAGCTCTCCGCAGGCACCCGAAAAATCTCAATTGAAATGTCCCTCGCACACAACATCATAATCCGCTCCCTCAACGCCATCTACCTCCAAGCCCCCAACGTCACTCTCCTAGCCGACAAAAAAGACTTCCTCATCTACTGTCAAGCATGGGCTGACCTCCTCCACACCCACCACCATCACGAAGAGATATTCCTCTTCCCGCGCATTGAAGAGTTATGTGGTAAACCCGGATTTTTATATGTGAATGTCGAGCAGCATCAGGAGTTTGACAAGGGTGCTGAGGAGTTTAGGAAGTATGTTTCTGAGGTAACGGTGGAGAAATTTGACGGAAGGGGGTTAGTAACGTTGATTGATGGGTTTGTGGGGGTGTTGAATCAGCATTTGCGTGATGAGATTGACACTTTACTCAAATTGGATGCGTTTGGTGGGAAAGATGGGGAATTGTTGACGCAGGCGTGGTTGGAATTGGATCAAGTTATTATTAAAGAGTTGAAGAATCCGGTGTGTCAAAACCTATGTGAAGAAAGAGAACTGCGCAAATGGCTGACAAGAATCGCGTTGAAGAGCAGAACCCTTCCCTTTGGACTAGGAGCAAACGATACCACGTTTGAGGGAGGAACATATAAGTTCCCGAAATTTCCGTGGTTTATTCCAATTTTGACGGGTTGGGTGTTTTGGTGGAAGTATAGGACGGTGTGGAGGTTTAATCCATGTACTGTTTGGGGAATACCGAGAGAGTTGGAATTTGTGAAGGATGAGTAAGGAGGGGGTGTATTGTAAAATAATATACATGTGGAAAGTGAAAAAAAATTCCACGGGTATGCTAGTGGTATTTAATTAAACATTATTCCATACGAGGGTTCTTCAACACTATTTCATGTGCTGTGCTCGTTTCATCGTGGCGATCTAGGATACAGGTCACTCTAATTCGAAAATGAACAGGCACCTGAATTTGATGTATTGACATCATAATTAGTGAGATTGAATACAGTTCATGTAAGAACATCTTTTTGGGAATCGTGGTGTGAATAGATAGCAAAAGTGGTATTGGGTATCATAAATCTAGCAGCAAATATAGGGCAATATTTTTTGCAATGCCATCTACAAAACCTTGAAGCATGATTGACAAACATGCCAGCCATAACAAACTGTACACTTCCCACAAATCTCAAGATCATATGAACGTACAAGAGAATCATCTTGTAATCCGCCTCGCCCTTCTAGAAAGCCTGATACGTCTCTTTCTAGGATTCATTGAAGCTCCTTTACAACCCAATCTCGCAGCTGAGAAAGGTCTTCTCTTACTTGCTTCCTCCACAGTTTCAACTTCCACTCTCTCAGTTTCAACGCGCTCTGCTTCTGCTCTTGCCTCTTTCTCGGCAATCTCGTCGATCAGATCCTCGATCTTATCATCCAACATTCTAACGTCCTTCATAAATTCCGGCACCGTAAATTTGAGATGCGTTGAGATTTCTTCTTCTCGGTCAAGTCTCTTCGCGTGCATCTTGATTTCTTTCTTGTGTTCTTTCGTCTGCTTCTCGTTTCGTTCCAATCTTTGGTTTTGGACTTTGATAAGCTGGTTCTGGAGCTGCAGTGTGTTGTTGTACCTTTGGAGCAGCTCATCTGCTCTTTCAGCTTGCTTGCTCTGTCGTTCAAGTTTACCTTCTAGTGAGGCTAGTTTCTCCTTTTGATCCTCGAACGCCTCAAGTACCTCGTTGACGCTCTCATCGCAGGCCTGGACAATCAGATCTATTTTCGCTTGAAGTCGTCCCTCTAGGTCGTTCAGCCGTTCGTTGGCTGCTATCTCCGCCAGCCTTTCTTTCTCCTCGTTCTCCATTTCCACAGCGGTCAGTCTCTCCTTCATATTTTTGAGATCGGTGCCAAGGCGCTCATTCGCTTCTCGCATTTGCTTTTCGCGTTGCTGATGTTCTTTTGCCTCGTCCCCTAGAATTTGCATACTCATTTCCAGATCGCTGATAATCTCGGTTTGCGTTCCCAGTTTGTAATCTACTTCTTTCTTCGCATCTCTTTGGTCCCTTTCAATGTCATCGAGTCGATCCCGTTGGTGAGCAGTTCGCTTATCCAATTGTTTCAGTCTGTCAGTCTTATCTGCCTTTTCGATCTTGCTTAATCTGTCTGTGATTGTCTCCAATCTCTCTTCGTTGTTTTCCTCGAATCTTGTAAGTTTCCCGCTGAGGTTGGCTACTTTCTCTATTGTCTTGTCCTTCAGGGCTTCGTAGGTAGCAGATGATTTACTCATCTTAAGCAGAATTGTCTCGTATTCAGAATCGGCTTTCTTTAATTTCGCAATGGATTCTTCAACAGTGGCGATCTCATCTTTCGTTCTCCTCTCCAGATCATCAACCTTGAAATGGATGTCCTTAATCTCGTTCTCGTTTTGTTCCCTTGCGGCTCTGACGCAACCGTTAAGTGTCACCATCTCATCTCCACTTCTCTGATCAAAGTCGTTGAATTTTCCCTTCAAGTCTTCAATTAGACTTATTGTCTTCTTTTCATAAGACACTACCCGGTTCTCGATTATGGTCATACGAATTCCTTTCTCAGATGCTTCGTTTTCAAGTGCCTGGAAGTACTGGGTCCTGAGTTCTCGTGATGTGAGAGTTCCTACTTTAGTAATAGGTGTGGCAATGTCTGGTGGAGGCATGGAGGAGGTGGAAGCATTTCCGATACTTTCTCTCGAGTTTCCCATGAACACGTTTGATGTGCTCGAAGGTTTGTTGCCACTTCGCAGACTGAGATTTATTGTATGCTGTTTCGAGTTCAAGTGTCGTTCGCAGGTATAGTGATTTGCTTGGAATGTCTTTCCCTCGCAATCGAAGCATTGAAACATACCGTCCGTCATTGTAAAATGGTGATCAGGGAATTTGGCTTCTAACTCCTCAAGTAGTTGCAGGAGTGGAGGGTTCTGAAATAGCATGATTAGTTTGGGTTGACACGGATTGTTGGGGAATATGCGTACTATTTGTTGTCTTTTCAGCACCTTCTGCTTGTCCTCAAGACTCATCATTGGCACATCCGCATCATCTGCATCCGGATCTGATTCTTCCCAAGAGTCTTGGACCCTCTTTCCTTCCCTCTTTAGTGTTTCGATTTCTACGTATCTTTCTCTTGGACTGTGGGAATCATAATTGCTTGATGTGTCGCTTCTAGCCACTTGATTGATTCTACGACGTTTCGGGTGCCTCGGTGTTATCGGATCGGAGTCGATTTCAGACTGTGTAGTAAAAGACATGACCGGACGTTGAACGATATGAGAGTTCTGCCATCAGTTAGCCAGAGTTTCTAGTCACAAATTGGACATCTAGTAACTTACCCGAGGGCTTGCTTCTTGAAATCCTTCGACGCACAAAAGTCAATACAATCCTGTCAATAATCTGCAAGACTCACTCAAAGCACCCATCTTTTCACCTTTTGCAGAAGTCTCCCCTTCTTCATCACCAAGTATCAACCCATTGTATCCACGCCCCGCATATATATTCTCCTTGTCCTCTCCCTCACTCATTGAGGAGGTGTCTCCAAAATCCCTAACTTTTACATTCTCCATGCGTAGTCCTTCACTGCGATTCACGCTCACATTCCACTACTATTCATAGGGATCAAGGCACCTTCGAGAACCCTATCCTTTACTTCCCTTCCTTCGAGTCCTGCCGACTATTTCTTTTCTCAAATGTTTCCCCCGAGTTGAGAAGCACAATAAGTTTTGGTCTTGGGATTTCCACGTTTTGTGAACCGTCGATAATGGATTGTGCATAAGTTGCCGTGAGCTTTCGAGTATAGAAGTTAAACTAGCGGGGTTTCGTGACCAATGGGCGTTTAATTGATGCTCAGTGGGGGTGAGAAGGGGAAGTCGCGTATGACTAGAACGCGGTGTTGTGGATGCCAAGGCTCTACACGTGGTTTCCCAAATCCCGACCGAGTTTGTTTACATTCGTCTCGAAAGGGAAGAAGTACATACGCTCTCAGACTGATATTACAGACCTCAATATGTATGAGGGAGGAATGAAAAATCTCCCTTCCTGCCCTGACGCATCTATGCCAAAGAAGGCATTCCTTTGTTTAAATTCCATGACTATTGATCATTGATAAGTTATTTAGGCTCTATGGACTGATCGCTTGTTAGATCTGAGGAGCAGTTGCGCGACCGTGGATACCACCTATTGTGGCTTCTTAGCCCGTAGATCTGGATTGAGCTCCATCCGTGACTCCAGTATGTTTCTTATGTCGCTTTTGATTAACCGGAACCTCATTCTCACCCTCGTCTACATCGATCATTTCAGTTACCCAGGTCACGTTCAAGTGTTGTCGCTTGTGACTACCACGCTGTGCTTGTCCTGCGTTGCCAGCTTCACCTCTAGATGTATTTGCCATCTCTACATCGGTATGATTACGTAGCTATCTTGAATCATTTGAGTGTGAGTAGCCTCTCTTGTTTCTCATAGATGATACAGGCACGTCTTCTGATACTTGACGTCGGCATATCTATATTCTTATCATACTCTCTAGAAGGAGCGATAAGAGAACTATACATATATAAATAAGTATATATTCGGAACTGAAAAACCGTTTCTCCGAGTCTTAGATCTTGACTATAATACTATAAAAAGATTCTGCTCTAGCCTTAACTTCCCCACTATAATATATACTCCTTAAAATCGTATCCTAGACTCCTGGAGTTATTTAGTGATTAGTCTAAACGCTCTTATGCTCGTAGGTCCTTAGCAAATTTCTTAGAATCGACATAAGAACGATAATAGCCTGCCTCTAGGTTAAAGTAGTGGCATTACCTAGAGGTTACCCAAGTTAGTGATAATTTGGCGAGGGGGCAAGCAAAGAGGGCTTCATACTTTCGAGACCACAACTTTTCCCACTATTATTTGAGAAACGAGAACACCAAGAGGGATGAACAGAAACAAGTGGCCAAAAGCATACAACACTACCAGGACATCCTTCAGCGAGCTTCCTTTAATGACTCTCCAAAAGCCGATCTCGAAAAAAGTTTCCACGAATCCAACAATGGCTCCCCCGGCAGTCTTTACATACCACTGCCAATTCGTTCTCCCCTAACACGAGCTCGATTCTCAAGCGAGCGAAGCGTTCATCTCATTTGAGTATGGTATCAATGACCCAGGGATATGTTGCCAACCATAGTATTATGATTAGTCAACTCTGCAAAACTTATCTTGAGCTAGCATGCTGACTTTGACTTGGATGATCGTTTCGGAACTTGCTCCTGATTCTTGAGCTTTCTTTTGGGATTCTAGCATAGGTTTAGGCGTGTGGTGACCAGATGCTGAGGGTAAATTCTGCGACTCGGATGATTCAGAGGGCTAATCATGAACAGCAAGCAACGCTTCAGGAGGTGAAGATTTCGGCAGCAGATTTTGGTTTTTGGAGCCGTCGTTAACTACCAATGATAGTCCTTACGGTACTGTAGCATTCTGTCTGGCCACCCCAGAAAGGTCTTAGAACCTAATATAAATTTCGAGATTTGAGTTCGACTTCCTATGATATATCGATAGCGGCTAAGTCATAATCTTTTGGAATAATGGTATATTCAGTGCCTTGAACATCCGCGCCAGGCCCCCCTCAAAGAGCTTTCCACGGTAAAATGCGTTCCATTTCTCTTCAAGATTTGCATTTACCAGTAATCGAGCAGCAGGGACGAAATGGAAGGCGTCGATCTGTGGCGACTGGCGTCCCACCACAAGGGTAGCCACATCTCTCAATAAATCCTGGTATGGTTCACTTTTAGTTTTCACTATTGTTTCTGTTAAATCCATCGGCACTATAGGTGCGACTGAATGTTGTTTTAAAGGTCTCTCTTCGTCGCGGTGTTGAGTTAGAGTTAGAGTTGAGATTGAAGTCGAACCCGAAGTGCTACCATTGACGAGATTCGAACTCAATGAAGGCTTTCCTTTCAGTTGCTCAAGGAACTGTGAATGTATCTCCTCTTCTCTTGTTCTGAGATATTTTTCCAACAGATCAAGGTTACTGACGGTTTCCATCCTTAACACAATATTGAATTGTGCATCCTTAACCCAGCCGGAATGAATTTGAAATCTAGACTTTGCGACTCTGAAAAGTGCTTCGCCCAGCTCGAGTATTTGCAAATTGTGTAGTTTAGCTGATGAGTGCCGAGTCATTTGAAAGTAAGGCACCCTACCTATGTGGATAGGTTGGTGGGAAGAAAAGGGAGATCGGTAACCTGAAGGAAGGCAAAGGTCAACGCGTTGGAAGGCGTGTTCGAACGGGACAAGGCTGCGTGACGGCAATTGGATTTTTGACGCAAGTTTTTTTTAGCATCCATCAGTTCAACTTATTCCTTCATCTTGTCGCTGTTTACTTGTCGCCGCACTAGGAAAAGTGAACTCAGAGTTATGCCATACCATCTCGCTTACTCCGCATGTAATTACACCTGACTAGACCTTGTCTCTGTCCTTCACCACATCTGGAAACGTTTCTTTTGTTCTCTGGGTATCATATCATAACTCATATCCTGCCTCTCCTAGTTCTCAATCACTATACTCTCTCTAAATCCTTCCCATACTTCCCACCCCTCCCCCTTCCATCCCCACACTACAGCATAATGCCCCGCAATCACCTTCCACTCCTCCACCTCATCCAGCCCCTCCAACTTGTCCACCCTCCTCCTCTCCCTCTCCTTCACCCACTCCTCCCAAATAACCTCCACACTTTCCGCCTCTCCTCCACCTTCAAATCCATACTCCCCCATCCTCCTCTTCTGATCGGGTAAATCCTTATACTCCCTCACCGTCGGCATGGTAATATTCCTTGCTGCAAGATTCGTCACCATTTGCTGTCCGAAGGCGTCATCGAAGCCGATGGGTTCGTAGAGTATTATTCCGAGAGAGGGAATCGTGTTGGAGAAGAACTTGACGATGTCATGAGCGGTGGTGAGAGGAAGGTAGCAGAGACAGCATTCTGATATTAGAAGTGTAGGGATGTCCGGTCGTATGCCGCAGTAGGACTCGAGTGGTTTGTCTTTGGTGTATGGTAGGTGTCGCAGGTCCATAGGATGAAAACAATATCCCACGTCCGGACCTCTCATGAATCCCCATTCTACTTCTTCTCCTGGTAAAGTTGGAGTTTCTTGGAATAATGTTTCCCCAGCATCTGCGTGTGATAAATGGGACTTTTTGGAAACAGTTGCGTATTTCGCACTTGAGACTTCGGGGAAATCGAATTCATGGTAGATGAGATTATGATGTTTTTGTTTTGCGCGAAGTCGGAAGTAGCGAGTATCTGTGCCAGCACCGAGGGAGACGATTTGTCTGGTAGAGTGGGAGGTGGAGGAAAGGAAGGCATTGATGAGAAGATCAAGAGCAGTCGTTCGTACATAGGTGCCTGCAAAATAATGAGTTAGCAACCACAGCTCACGATTATTTCAACGCAAGAGGAGAGCGCACCTCTATTTATCACAGGCATCCTCCTGGCCACAGCCCCATTCACGAAATCCCCAGCGAAAACATCTTCGAGATATCCCAGGGAAACTGCGCTCAAACGAGATACAGCTGCGTCAGAATCTGTGGATTGAACGTCGCGATCTTTCTGCTGGCTGGAAGTGAGCGCACGACCTGGGGCGTTTGAGCTACCTCTTCCACGACTTCCGCGAAGTCGTGGACCTCCACGGCGGGATAGGAGGTTGGGAATCTCGGGGGCCGACATTTCGTGGTGATTGTTGATGGAGGGCAGTGACGGACCAATGACGCATTTCTAGCAAGGAGATTAGATGGACATTTGAACGTCACGTGGCGATGTCATGCAGCAGTAATCTTTTCTGATCACTTCGAAAAGGTCGTGATTTGTACAGAGAACGGGATTGGATTGCGATTCGAATTTATCATTGCTCATTCCAATAGATGTTATTTGACACAAGAAGTAGTTGTAGCGAGTACAAGAGGAAGTTCTCTTGTGCTTTCTTCCGTTTCTCCATTGCCATCCTCTTGTCCTCATTCAGCTTCAACAGTTTGACGCGCTGCAAGCGAGAAGGAGGTTGCATACAGATCCACAGACCTGGTGGAGCTCTGAGTGCGATTCGGAAAGCTTCAGAAGATCCCCTCGTACATAAGGCGCATTGCAGACGTGAGGCACAGGTGTGTTTTGTTATTACAGTGTTTACTTTCATCTTTCCCGCAAGCGAATGTTGATGGGAGCTGTAGTTTGGGTGTTGATTGAACAAGGGTTTAATCCAAGCAAGGCACATCCAAAGCCATGCTACAGAACTGGGCCAACAGGTCGGATATTGTCATGAGAGCTCACTCCGGCCAGGAGGAAAGTACTCACACACGAACAAGAATCTAAAAATGCCAACGTTCTCCACGATTCATGAATGACTTGCTCAATCTTTCCTCTGCAAGCGTCTGCTCCATGCACAGATGATACAGTAGCGGAAGAAGCTTCCTCCTTCATGGCAATTTCCCCCGCAAAACTGACCTACAATAACTCGCTTCCAAGTTTTCTGTCTCCGTCAATTGCAAGGAATAGAGTGGGGAAGAAGCTGTCTCCGTGGAAGACAAGATTGTGAAAATTAAAGCTGGTTAGCAAGGCAGGTTCGGGTGATGGTTAAATGCAATAAAACCTTCATTGAGCAAGGCTTACAGTGCGCGACTGTGTAGGTAGCCAGGGACTGAAGTCAAGTGAATCTTCAATTCTCCATGTCGAGAGGGTGGCAAAGATTGCAGATTGTGCTGGATTGATTGGCTGACAAAGAAGGAGACACTCCGCTCCAGGTATTGACTCCTGGACCTTTCTGGCCAGTCACGTTGTCCTGCCTTGGGGTCTTTCCCGATTTGTGCTTTTTCAGGAACCGGCTGTTCTAGGACTAGCTTACTTTGCAGTGGTGTCCACGCATCACCTCTTGGCAGGCACACGACGACTCCCATTCGACGCCAGCTACCAAATCGCGGATGCACCCGCACGGACTACAGCGCAATTGGGTTAATCCGGCGATGGAACACGGAAGATTAAGATTGGCAGGTCATGAGAGTGGACGCGACTGGGCGGCTGTTCGTCTTCGTCTCATCTCCCAGAATTGAGCCGGGAGAAGTTCATCTTATTTCACCTTCAATCTCATCTCCTCCTCCTCTTGTCGTCAACCCCCGGGCCCCCTCTCCCCATCTGAATCCCCCCAGTCGTCGCTCATTTCAGTCCCATCGCGGGTGTCCTTCCTTCTGTGTCTTTCTGGATCTGCCGTTTCACCCTCTTTTAGTTTTTCTCATCTGTCCATCGCAAGCTTCCGCTCCTTACGATCACGATACGATCATCCTCACGATCATCCTCACCGTCAATTGCCATCCCCAGGCTCAACTCGTTCGGACGTCGACTCGATCAATTGGCAAGATTCATGCTGCTGGGCAAGGGGAATAATCGCTTGTCACTTCCATAGCACGTCTGCCACGCAAGACCCGTCGGGATCGCGCGAACAATCGATCGAACCACCTGTCAATTGACACACACATAGGCAGATTGGCCTCCAATACAATCAACACATCATCCAACATGAGATTCATCGATATCCAGTCCGCCGTGGCCACCGCCATCATCGTCTTCGCCCTTCCTTGCGAGTCGAAACACGCGCACAGCGTCAACCATCTCAACATCTTGGGCAAGAGGCATCAGCAACACAAGAGAGCCCATTCATCAGCGCGAGCAGTCGCGACAGATGGCGAGCTACAAAAGCGAGGCGCTTGCGCTTTCCCAACTGATGCAGGACTTGTCGCTGTCACGCCAGGAGCTTTGAACGCAGGATGGGCGATGAGTCCAGATCAGGCCTGCACTCCAGACAGCTTTTGTCCATATGCTTGCCCATCCGGACAGGTGATGGCCCAATGGAACCCACAAGCTCAGAATTATCCTGATCCAAAGTCGATGGTATGTTGATGCTCATCCTCAACAACTCTGAACGCTAACACAGATAGGATGGCGGACTTTACTGCAACAGGGACGGTGTGATCAGCAAGCCCTTTTCTGACAAGCCTTACTGTGTAGATGGTACGGGTACAGTAGGAGCACAAAACAAGTGTGGAAAGACAGTTTCTTTCTGTCAGACAGTTCTCCCGGGAAACGAGGCGATGATCATCCCAACCCAAGTCGATAGCTGGACGCAACTAGCTGTGCCTGGCTCTGATTACTGGCTGTCTACCGCTGCTCAGTACGTTCCACGTTGTATCCCGCCGAACCATCGCTAACCTAATATAGCTACTATGTCAACTTCCCCGGTATCGATACTGGAAACGCCTGCATCTGGGGTGATGGAGTCAAGGCCCTCGGTAACTGGTCACCATATGTCGCTGGAGCAAACACCAAAGCCGATGGAACTACTTTCTCCATGATCAGCTGGAATCCAATCTTCTTGGAATCATGGCACGCAAAGACAACACCCACGTTTGGTATCAAAATTGAGTGTGTCACGGGTTCCTGCACTGGCCTTCCTTGCTCCATCGACCCTACTTCAGATGGAGTGGGTGGTGTCAACAGTGGCCACACTGGATCTGGAGCTGGTGGTGCTAACTTCTGTGTTGTCACTGTTCCCAAGGGCGGAAAGGCAAATGTTGTTGTCTTCCCCGTTGGTGATGCTGGAAAAGACGAGGAAAAGGAGAAGCAAACGAAGGCCCCAGCCCCCACCACTACCGCACAACCAACTACCACTACACAAAAGCCAACCACAACAACTCAAGCTCCAACAACCACTACCAAGAAGGCACAGACCACTACCTCTGCTTCTGTAGAAGAGGAGGAGTCGACTTCATCAACCGAAACAAGTGACGCAGATTGGGCGGAAGCTACCAGAGGATTCTCTCCACACATCTTGTTCGAGAGACCAGACAACAATACCTCAACTACCACAGCCGCGTCTCGCACTCCAAACCCAACGCGCAGCGCAACCGCAGAACCAGCTGCAACCACAAGCAAGGACTCAGGAGCTAATGCCGTCTCTGGCAGTATATTCAGTTTCCTCGTCGTCTTTGCCGCTGCAGCATACATCCTTTAAGAGCCTCCAGCGTCTTCTACATTGAAAAGTCAATTTATACCTTGACGGCATCGCACCGTCGGATCTCCGCGCAATAAATCCTGGATCGATCATATCTCTTCACCCTCCTGCCGTTCTTTGGCCTACTGCAATAAATATCTTCTAATGCGTCTGGAAATACGTAATGCGCCCTCGGAACTTTCTCATGGGCTTAAAGTAATCGATTGATCGAGTTACAGATACTCCTTCAATATTTCTTCGGCCGGCCACAAGGCCAGGCCTCCTCTTCTTCGATCTTTGCATATACCCGCCATATCCTTCACATCGACCGTTTGTGCAATCAGAACACACACAAGTTACCCATGGATTCCTGCTGGATGCAGTCCACTCACTGTTTTGCCTGAATGTTTTTTGATATGGAGCTTATACCCCTTTCTAGTTGTTGATTGCGGTTTTTTCTGGTGATGTTTCTTTTGCATTATGTTTTCGGTGGGCATTTTCAAGGGCTTGATGGCATTTGGTTGGATGTTTTCTTTTGTGACCTAAATTACAATCTAATTTTTAGAACGTATTACCTTGGGGCATATGGGGTTGGGGCCTAGTGGTTGGATACAGTTGTGGTTGAAGATGTTGATGGAGACTCACTTGAGTCACTTTCTTTACGAAATTTATGTGTGAAAAGGTCATATGTGGTGGGGAGCGAGATGAATTTGAGTTGTGATGAAAGCTAGGTTGTCGGTGGTGGATGAGGTGTTGGATAGTGGAAGAAGGTAGTCAAATACCTAGCAACAAGTGTCAAGAGGAACAATACCAAAAGCTTGTGAGCTAAAAGACTGGATTCTGCAATTATCATCTGTGACTGTCTCCTCCTTGATCCCATGATATGTAACAGACTGGCTGCCTCGCCCCTTGATTGATCATAATATTCCGAATCGTGATCCAGCTGAACATACTCACTAGATACTCTGGGTACTACTTGGATCTGGGTTCCATATAAATTACGTTCGCCATCCAGCTGGTTGTTTCGTGGAGACAAAAAGGTTGCCGCATCTCTTGGCGTGGTGCTAGTTCACAAGCGAGAATGTGGGGAAATGGGAACTGATTACTCGATATGATTGAGGTGACATGTTGTGATATATATATGCGCTTAGAACTCCTGTTATCTTGAAGTCTAATCTTGTAAACGTAGCATGACTCCCTTCTTTGTGAACACACTTCGCAGTTCTTCCACAAAAGCCAGGAATTGATCAACCTCACCATGAGACACATGAAGAGCTCTCGGAACGGCCCGAGGAGTCCCGCGCTGTCAGATTAAATTTATCTCACCTTCCCTGTTCAGAATCGCTAAACTAGCGCCGCACGAACTATCTTGCTCCCTATTAAGATCGTCTCTTGCAGAGACAAATAACGACTGCTTTGTGTCGACACCCACCCGTCACGTTAACAACGAAAGTCGATTCCTAACATTGACGGTGACAAGATCGAACACGCCTTTCATACTCTCTTCTCTCGACGGGTCCCTGCGACTAGACTGCCTCCTCCTTGTTCTCGCTAACTTCCTCTCTTTACACTCACCTCTACTAGTCTCATGAATTTTCGACGACGCGTTCCCTCTAATATGTTGCAGATCTGCAACCAGACCGTAAGATCTCCCTCGGCATTTGACATCCATCACAGGAAGTCTGACATAATACTAGACAAGTATGATGGTGACCTTTTTCTAGTCTGATGAAGTGATCACTTCATTCCATATCGAAAGAACCTCTACGATCATCATCACCGATTTCGGCGTCGGTAACACTCACCAACCCCTAAAACAAGCACGAGTCAAGACATCTACTAAACAACAACAAGTCAAGCCATCTCCCGCTACGCAAGACAACGACACCACCATCGCAAGTGGCTCTGTCATTCTCCTCGGTCTCACTCTTGTCCTCGAAGCTGTCCTGTACATGACATTCCACTTGGCATTCCTGATGAAACAAACCACCGCCCAAGCCAATGGCAAGGACCTACCCGAGTTTACCAGCATGGTCTTTGATACAATTGGAGGTGAATGTTTCACATGGGTCTTCCTTACTTTGGTCTTGGTTACCAACGTCTACCTCGTCGCTCGCATCATCCGCACTCATGGTCATGATAGTATTCTTCGTTCCGCCAAGCTCGAGCACTGGGCTTAGGAATCCTTCACGTTCATCATCTCTACGCTGTCGCTGCCGATTAAGCTACAAACCACACTGCCAACGTCAACATCAAAAGCATCTCGCCCCTCGCGGACATCGAAGCCGAAACTCAAACTCAAACTCAAACTCAAAAGAAAATCCAAAACCACCTGGGTGATCGCACCGCCGCCTCAATCCAAGCAGCCAAAGTTTTCCAACCCTGCAAGATCTGGAAATTCACCATAAAAATCATCATGCGCTTCAACTTTGCCGTCTTCATCTTCCTCTACATGGCCTTCGAGACCCATTTCTTCGACGTTCAAATTTCCCACCTCCAACCCACCGCTTTCGCCGCATTCCTCTGGGTGTTCCTACGCGCCGCAACCGCTTCTTCTTTCTTGCATTTCGTGCCGTAATTGACGCAGCTATTCGCTGAGAATTTCTTGTTGGTTGTGAAGTGTGTGATAGGTATCGCGATGCTAAGATGTATCTGGGTTCTGACTTGCTTTGGTTTTGGGAAATGGTTCGCGGCGGTGGGCTTCACGACGAGTGAGCGGGCGGAGAGTTTCTTCAAATACCTACTTTGGGGTATTGTGGCATTGTGGGTGGTGATGGTTATGATTAGTATCCTGATTACCTTCCATGAGATCGCTGAAATTGAGGAGGAGATTGATGCTCGTGTTGCTGGCTCGGCTGAAGATGGTGAATTCGTCATGCCATTGCCTCGTGAGCATTACTGGGTTACCGCCAGGTACTTGAATTGAAGTATGTGGGTATGCTGTGGGAACACACTGTTGAACATCCTCCTCGCGTGATTCAGCGTGGTTCCATTCCCGTCACTGTTTCGCGGCGCTTATGGGTAGTGCTTACAATGTCTACATTGGCGGCAGCGGCGGCGGTTATGCTGCTATGCTGCTGCTAGGGTCGGATTGGAAGGAAATTTTGAGGCGGGAGAGATAATGATGATGCTGATTCAATAAACTTGTCATCAACAACTTCATCGACAGAGTGTGGCGACGATTTGATCTAGCATGGGAAAAAGCTCATTGCCTACATGTAGCTTTGTGGCTTTAAACGATGACTATATGCTATAATGCTTTTTCGATTTTCCTGTGAAAGATTTCGAAATACATTAGGCATTTTATCGTGCGTCATGATTGCAAAAAACATTCAGGTGGGATTAGATGGCAGGACCCGGAATCTCATTCATTTGAAAAAGACATGGTGGTCTTCGCGTTTGCTTTTGAGAGAAAACATTATAGATCTTAGGATGAGAATGTAATAACTCCAATGATCATCACAGAGACAGAAATTAGTGCGTTATTAGTGAGATTAGTGCGTGGTCTTGTGTTTTATTCTGTTCTGTCTTGATGTGAAGTGCAAGATGTAAACAAATCCCTTGACCCGCATCTCGACCTCGACCCGACTTTATTTATTGGAATCACATACACATTCATTCACTTAGTTCATATCGATAAATTGAAACCACAATCGACAAAAATTTTCCACTTTGTTATTCTTCTCTTCACCTTACCAGGACTACACGAAAATTTGCCATCCTATTGTGACTAGCAAAACAATGAGAAGCGAGCGACGCTTCGCTTAGCTTTGGTAGCGAATCCCCACCAACTTTCTCACCCTGTTTTTCTTTCCATTCTGCCATCTCTCTCTCAAGGCATTTCTCTATTCCATCTTCCGTCTTCTGACACGATAGGACAACTTTTACAGCTGTTTCACCCTAGCCTCGTTTGGTCCAAAACCCACCCGTCTGTATAACGCTTTGCCAAACATCAAGACATTCGTTTTCTACTTCTTCAGACGTGGTTTTCGAAAGAACAAAAGCGGATCCTCTTGTATAAAGCTCCTTGTCAGACCCACTGATGTTGGTTTCTCCTTCTGAGGAAGCTTTCTTCTGAAGGAACAAGTACTGTTACGACTCTCTACCTCTGAGATGGACCTCAAGATGCAGACCGACAAGAAGAACTTCATCCAATTTTCTCAAAAGAAATTGAAGAACTCTGAGGTGTGTCTATTCCATTTTCTAACCTCAACGTTTTCCCCGGATGTCTGAATTTTAAATCAAATTTAACTTGTGCGAATGCTGATGGCTTTTTCAGGATGAACGATGGGACAATCATGATCCTGCCGACAGAGATTTTGGTACGATGTACGAAGATAGTTTTACTCGCCGTGTGGAGGAAGCTCGTTTAGCTGAATCAGCAGAAGCACCTCGCCTCGCTGAAGAGAGAGCTGCCCTTCCTGCCGAGGCTGACCTTATGGCTGAAGCCGAACGTCTTGTTGACGGAGAAGGCGCTCGTCGTTTTGGTGATGGCTCTGATGAACTTGACTTGGGTTCTGAAGTTGAGTACGGTGACGATGAGTCTGCAAGCGATATTGTCTCCATCGATGAACTCGAATCTGATGGTATTTACGACGCAGAAGATGAGAAAATTGTCGAACAATCCCCAGAATCAATCAAAGCGGTCAAGAACTCTCCTCCCCAATCCGCAGCTTTCGCCAACCCTCCTCCTTCTTCAGTCCGACTTGTCAATATTCTCCCCGTAAACATCTCTGCCGCAATGAACCGTACTGCTCATGGCTACGAAATCAAAAATGCTGATGACTTCGGTCCCTTCCCAGAGCATTGGCATCTCGCATCAATCGAAGCCACCCCTTCCTCTTCCGCAAGAACTCAAAAGCGTCCGTTGTTCTCTGACGATTATGATGAATTCAACGATGAGCAACGAAACAAACGCATGCGTAGCGATGGATTCGATTCCGTCAATGGGCAAAATGACGACAATGAGGTGGCTCTGAACTATGAACCTCATGCCGAGTCTGAAAGTCCTCCACGATTTGCTCATTACGTCCCTCCTCTACCAGACAACCACCCATCTTCCAGTGCCAAGAAATCCTCTCAGCAACGTGAGCGAACTATAATATCTAAAAGAAGTTATTCTCCCAACTATTTGTTCCGCCAAGAGCCGTCCAAAAGCCTCAAAGATATTGTTAACAACAACTCCCTACCGTGTTCGTCTCCACTGCATTATATCGGCACCCGGGAATACCAAATTCATCTTCTCGAGCATAATGCCACACGCTCCGATCGTGATTATAGCTTGGAGTACCAAGTCCCAGAGCCAAGAGAAGAGAGCATGCAGCCATTTCCAGAATATGATTACGGTGTCGCTGAAATTGATCTTCAAGAGCAAGAAGCAGATCTTTTCGAGCAACCACTACTTCCAAGTACAGAGCGAGATTGCAGTGCTGAGGTTGGTCATGATGATGATCAATCCGAACCACAAAATGATGGTCTCCCAAATTATGATTGCGAGCGAGAGGAGAGTTCCGAGTACTCTAGCTATAACTCGGAGTACGAAGAGGAAGAGGATGCCAAGCAATATGGAGAAAATGATCGAGAATACCACCGTGAGGAAACCTACCCTGGTGAACAATTTGAAAATGGTGATGAGGAAGAATACACAGAGTGCCAGCCCGGCAGTCCGGCATATGGCCCAGGTTCAGAGCAGGACGTCAACGATTCTGATGATTTTGTGGCTGGTCCATCTTCTCCACAGTACGAGTCTGAAGACAGTGATGAGGGCTCTGGAAATCGTTTCAGATCATCGCCATCATACGACTCGAACGGTTCTGCCATTTCTAACCGGGACGAACGAGGATACCAATGCCACCACAGTGAGACACACGGTTCTACCATTCCCCACCAGGACGAACGACAACTCCAAGACCTACGCCATGAGGTACACCACCCAAGAATTGAGCGAGAAGAGTATGGGTTTCTCCAGGGAGAACAGGACGACGACGAAGATGGGTCAGAGGTTCAATATCTTGGCACATTCGTCAAGCCAGCCGGGGTCATTGTCACGATCGAAGCCGCCTTACTCAATTCGATTCTCGCGAGACTTGCACAATTAGAGCGTGTCCATGAACGATTGCAATGCGACCATGAAAAATTGGAACGAGCCCACGGTTTTCGCTAGACGGCATCCTTCAACAAAAATGGCTCCGGGAGTTCCCGTTGGTGGTTTTGATCCGAATCGGATGGTGTTATTGGGCGTTCTGGGAAGTTTTATTGTGGTGGGAGACTAGAGTATTGAGAAATGGGAGTTGAATTCGGCATTATGCTCAGTGTGTTCGACATAGGAATTCGCGTAGGGTGGTTCACTAAGGCGGCCTATTTGTGTTTTTCATAACCCAGAAGATTTCTTGGTTGGGAGTTTGACTCTGGTGTTTGACTTGGAGGTTTAATTTGATCTCTCAGCTTGAGCATTTGACCTGAGATTTTATGATTTGTTTTTTAATGATTTGGTGGGTTTGCTGGACTCAGAGTTACACAATGTTCTTTAGAAATTGAAGCATATTCATATACTTACTTACTCTTGATGTACGTGGTTGTCGATTTCAAGTGAAAATGCATTTTGACTGTAGTGAGTCTTTGTTCATCAGGAATATTGTCAAGCTCCAGGTAAAGCGTGTTATGGTCAACAATGTTGTAGTGAAGATTGAGGGCATTTCCACTTCCCGAGGAAACTCCCCACTTTCAACTTCAATGATGTTAACTAAATGACTTTTTGGAAGACTCAAACATCGAAACATTAGATCTATCATTGATTTAATCATATCTTCTAAAACCGGTACTTGGTACTCCCCCAACCCCCGGTTTAGAGTGTAGCGTGGCCAGGCTGGCACGACCATTTTCACGTACAACCTAGATCAAGACCGGCTGATAATTGGGCGTATAATATGCAGAGTTCAGTCATGACCGCCCAGGAGGAAGTCATTACGATTCGACCAAGATGAGCAAGGCGGAGAAGAAACGCCATGCCTTGTGATTTTGGAATCAATGAGGTGGAAGTTGACACCGAGTTGCAATAATTTGTTGCTGCTTCAAAAGTCCCTGTTGCAAGCCCGCGACTTGACTCGCGTATGGCAATTCTCCAGATGTGCTTTATTGTATTTTAAACTTTCTCGAGCTCCCTAGCATCATGTAGCCTTAATTTTGATTATTACAGTATTTGATCTCTCTGCGCCGGGGAACTTTCTGTGACTTGCCGGTATGAAGCTGCCCGGCGGTGAACACATCTTGAGAGTTGAAGTTTCTTGGTGCAGGACTGTGCACAGAGGAAGTTCACGTTTGCATCCTCAACTGACTCGAGAATCAAGCTTCCGCATACTCTAACGCGAACTTTATATCAATAGTGCAAAAATCAACCCGTTCAATAGCTTCTAGCTTGC
Organism: Tetracladium marchalianum; assembly: GCA_037074945.1. Classification (NCBI taxonomy): domain Eukaryota; kingdom Fungi; phylum Ascomycota; class Leotiomycetes; order Helotiales; genus Tetracladium; species Tetracladium marchalianum. The sequence continues at coordinate 20,401 of JBAMDN010000526.1, forward strand.
TTCTAGCGGGATTTATAGTTCTGATTGTTGCAGATCAACACTTTGAGGAATTCCCAACCCTGACCAATACGGATAGGCAACGCTATGATTGGAGTACTTCAAGATATTCAAACCTTTTTGATCATCTCCAGTCCCGGCATTGATGCTCCACGGGCCACTGTGTCTGATTGACGTTCCTTTGCATGCCGCTTGGCATCGACTGATCGAGCCCGTGATTCAGATTGGCCAGAACAACAAGGAAGCATTTATGAAAATATCCTGTGCCTCGAACTTGGTGGCAGGTTACCGGTACTTCGTACAGGCCCAACGCATCGCGGCGATCGGTTTCGGTGAGCAAATAACGCACGAGACGCTTTGGCAGATCAATTAAACTTTCAACGTCGCTATCGAGAATGCACCAGCACGGGCATTTTGCGTTAGTGTTTGGAAGCTCGTGAAGGAAGCCAGTCCAGGAGACCTCCCTCCTTGCGGGTGTCACCCCTCTTCATCAAGTACTTCCACACATCAATCGAAATTCTGGAAGGATTTTGCATCGAACATCACAACAGATGATGTTCTGGAGAAGATCCCATTTCATATTCCGGATCCTTTGATATGGGTACCTAAGGTTCGCCATCCTTCACGAGAATATCTGTCCGTCGGGTGTCGGTTTCCTGTCGGGGCTCAACACCACTTGTGAGGTAAGTTGCGTATACCTACTCTGTAAGTCGCCACCATGAGGCTGATCAATTGCTAGATCTGATCAATTTCAAACATAACCCTTTCCGCGGAGATGTCAAACGCAGTTGGATTCATCCCACCTCCGGATGGGATAGTACCCAACCTTGCGAACCCTAAAGATGCTTTTCACACTGCCAGTTGGGGCTTGAACGTCCTGTGTGTGATAATTGTCAACCCCATCCTTTTGATGCGGCTTTACACACGAGTATTCATCCAGCAAACAACAAACAGAGAAGATTGGGCTTGCTTTGTATCGTGGCTCACCTTCAATCCGTACATCGCGACGAACCTTGCCATGACGCATTTTGGTGGTGGTTATCATCTCTGGGAGATTCCTGAGCCTATTTACAAACGCTTCATGGCTGTGTGCATTTCCATTTCACCATTTCTACTTCTTCTTTACTGACTTCTTCAAGAGCGAATATGCTGGCGCACTTACCTACACAGTAATGATCTGTGCCATCAAAGTCACCCTCCTCCTCCTATTCACCCGCGTCTTTAAACCCTACCGTATAGTCGTCATCATAACCTACGTCCTCATCGCGCTCATCTGCGGTTTCTACATCCCCATGCTCTTTATTAAGATCACAATGTGCAAACCAATCGCTGGCTTCTGGGACGCAAGTCTCAAAGCGAAATGCATCAACGAGAGTAAACTGTTCATGGCGGACACGGTCATGAGTGTTATCAGCGATATGGCCGTGTTGGCGCTGCCGCTCCCCGTGGTGTGGAAGTTGAAGCTGCCGTTGAAGAAGAAGGTCAAGATTTTGTGTTTATTAGGAGCGGGTGCTGTCGCGGCTTCGACGACAGTGGTGAGGTTGATACTGATTGTGCAGGATAAACATCCTGCTGATTTGACTTTTAATGTTTTGAGACTCAGTACGCTTGCGTGAGTTTGCCTTTTCGTTCTGTACTCTAACATCTTCCATTCATATGCACACTCAAATTTACGAGGCAAAGCCCTGACTTGATGAAATGCAGAGCATTTGAAGCAGCCATCGGGTTAATTTGCGCTTCTCTACCAGCAGTCAACACGCTATTCGCGACAATCAAAGCTCGGAGGGAAAGATCCGCGGGTCCAGGCAGAGTTCTCATGCAATCAGGGCCAACACCACCAGGAGGGATCTGGTCCGGTCCATTACCAGAGAAGAGAAAGCCTTCGGGCACCTCAGTATTCCATGACACTAATCTAGAATGGAGCCAGGTAGTCATGGTAAGAAACTCACAAAGGACAAATAATGATATAGAATCCGACCTGAACAGGTCAGTTGTAGCAAGCGAGATCGAAGTTAGGGACAGAGCAGGCAGTGAAGGAGGGGCAACACACATGACAGGAAGCACGGTGAAGACAAATGGAGAGATTTGGAGTGAGATGTATGGAAATTCGGAGATGGCGAGGGACCAACCGTTTCCGTTGTTACCGCAGGTGGAAAATTCGAGTAAGATTACGATAAGGCAGGAGTTGAGGGAGATTGCGCAGTCGAGGGCTGTTGTGAGCGCGGAGATGGGGAGTAGAAAGTAAGTTAGTGGATGGATTTCAGGTTTAATAGAAGAAGTTACTGAGGAGACTTGAAATCTTCATGGAAAATAGATAGACAAATAATTGCCAAGACCTAAATTTTGTGTCCGGCCGCCCTGTTCAGGAACTTGAGTTAATTGAAGCAAAATTGATGGATTGTCTGTGTTTCGCTAGTGATTTGCTTATTCTACTAACGCTCGAAGAATTTTCATGCGAATAATCTTCATAGCGGTCTGCCTCGTCTTAGAATTGTGTTGGGTGTAGGAGGGGAGGAAGGATAACACTGGAACTTGACGCTAAATTTCATGCCAAGACCTGCCTTCAGCCTTTCTCATGGCCTGTAGCTCCCAAATGCCACCAGCACCAACTACTTCACAACATTTCCGAAGAGTCTTCACGAATTCGATTCCGAGTCTTTATGCTACTCATGTTCTCTGGCGGATTATAGCAAGATACCTACAACGATGCTTCGACCCAGCAAGAAAATGGATCCAGTCTAGTATGTGCGATCTGAAAATTTTCGTCGACCGCTTGATTTGAATGAGAATATCGACACTTGACAAAGCAAAAGATATGGCACCCTTTGAGCGCAAACTCATCACTCTTTGTTTGAATGCATTTTGTGCATATGCAGAGGGATCTGATGGTTTGAACAACAATGGCGATGTTGTGGACCATGGGCTTTCTCAGCCTGTCGCAGTTCTCCTTCAACATCTGAGCCAGAGCATCAGGACACAGGCTGGGGACTACCATTTCATCGTTAAGAGACTGAACGATTTGATTGCCCTTGGAAAAGAGAAGCTATACGCTTTTCCATTCAAAGATGTGCCGGAGAGTTGGAAATATTTGTTTCGCTCAGTCAGTTTGCTCAAGTTTTCTGTGATTGCTTTAAGAGATGTCTGGGGTCGGCTGGACGAGGCAGAAGTGGAGATCAAATTGGATGGAGACCAATTGGACGAAATGGTGAGAACGGTTGACATGGCTCTGATCATGGTGGGCAAGCCAAAGCTGGATGAGCTTGTTGCAATGGTGATTGATGATGTGTTGGACATGCTTAAACACATTAACGAGTCTCTGGAGCCCGTCGACACAGGAGAGCCGGTTGCGAAACGGCAAAAAATTGAAAAGTCTGAAAGAGACCAGAGCGAGAAGGTTGCTTCGAATGGTGTTTTCATTCCACCAGTAACGGCACCGATTCTAAGGCTCGCTAGACCAGACATGTGTTCCTTCCAAGATCTTATGCAAAACCCAAGTGATGGAGATCTTGGGCCGGAACCTATCATCATCACTGGAATACTAGATCACTGGCCTGCACGAAACGATCGTCCATGGAGTAGTTCCTCCTACCTCCTCTCTCGAACAATCGGAGGCCGCAGACTAGTCCCCATCGAGCTCGGAAGAAGCTATGTCGATGACGGCTGGGGCCAAAAGATCATCACTTTCCAGCAATTCATGGACGAATACATCACCAAACAACCTCCATCGCAGAAGCGAACGGGATATCTCGCGCAATACGATCTCTTCGCACAGATTCCTTCACTTCGGAATGATATCACAGTCCCAGAATACTGCTACGTGACACCTCCACCACCACATCACACATCAGCACTAGCTGAGAAGCATTCTGCTATCCCGAAACTGCAGGAGCCCTTGTTGAATGCCTGGTTTGGACCGGCGGGGACGATTAGTCCGCTGCATACTGATCCTTACCATAACATCCTGGCTCAGCTGGTCGGGAGGAAGTATGTGCGATTGTATGCGCCGCGAGAGACTGGAAATTTGTATGCGAGAGGTGTTGTGGAGGGAGGGATTGATATGGAGAATACGAGTTTGGTTGATGTCGGGGTGCTGGAAGGCTGGGATGGGAGTGACGAGGAGAGGAGGGATGCGATGGAGGAGTTTCTCCTGTTTCGGGAGGCGAGGTATGTTGATGTAATTCTTGAGGAGGGAGAATGTCTGTATATTCCGGTCGGGTGGTGGCATTATGTTCGGAGTTTGAGTGTGAGTTTCAGTGTGAGCTTTTGGTTTAATTGAACAAGTGGGAAGACTTGTCTCCTGATAAGCCGTGGTTATGGCCAGGTTCTATTCCAAGTCCATCACTGTACATTGTACAGTACACTGTACAGTACATTGTAATTCCATTGTGATTCTTCGGTAACACGCCACCCACTCAAGCTCAACATCCGATATGATATTTGTTCCGCCATGGGGGTCGTATCCTCGACATGGGTCGTGTATGGTTCAGCTCAACCTTTGCGCTACTCTACTCTTCCCTAATCGGGCTAGCACGCCCGCCTTCAGGCTAACCCCCCTTCGCCTCCACACCCCTGACTGGCAACGTCCAACGACCAACGACCAACGACCAACATCCAGCTCACGGCCACGACCTCCTTCCAACTGATGCTGATGCTGATGCACAATCCGAAGTAAGACGAACCCTCGACTCGGTGCCGCACGCGTGCCTGCCTGGCCCTGTGCTGTGCTCAGTGTCGTGGTGTCTACAGTAGCCAGAATAGACATCACGCCCCTTGTTGCAGCGAGTGTGTCGAGTGATCGCGACGCGCCCCGCCGCGTGGGGAAAAGAAAAAGACGCCGCATTGGGAGAGAGTTCGATCAGAAGTAGGGTGAAGACGCGGCTGCCGCTATTACAGTATCAAAATGGTTTACTGTGGGAAGCCATCCAAGGGATGTCTATCATGTCGCTCGAGGAAGACGCGGGTACGTTTGTCTTGGTTGTTGCTTCCCTGATACTTCGAATCCTCGAGATCTTCCGTTCGATATCAGATATGCACACCCACCTGGCGGTCAAGCCAGCCTCTACCCAGTTGCTGGGTACCGACATGCCCTCAACCGTTGCCACAACCCTAATTGCACCTCTCTAACGTGTCTCAGTGTGACCGCGCAGAGCCGTCATGCAGCCAGTGCGTACGTGCCAAACGGCAGTGCCCAGGATATCGAAATCAATTGGATCTTATGTTCCGGAATGAGGTACGTGGGAGTCCCCCATTATTGTTTGACTGGTTTGTTTGACTGGTTGTTCCCATGTTCGTTCTGGGTGGATGCTACTCAGAGCGTTTGCGAGTCATCACCACACCACTCTCGCCCTCTCTCTTCTGCGGCACCTGCCTAGACAGGGAACTGCAGTCTTCCCTCCGCCCCACCTCTTCCGTATACTGTTGCTTACTTTTGTAATCGAGTAAATAGAGCCAAGCCGTGATTGGAAAGGTTACTTCGCAGAAGAGTCGTAAGCAGAAGCCGGCAAATGCAGCAAGAAGAGGCAGCTCACCCAAACCATCACCACCCTCCTCTGCATTGGAGGTGGCGAGGACGCCAACTTTGCAGGAGAGAGCTTACGAATTCTTCCTTCCCTTGCTCAAACAAGACTACGTACCAAATGCCTTATCACCCACGATTGAAGACCGAGCCCTTGGCTTCTACAAGAATAGGGAAGCCATCTGGTTACGCAATTTTGATATGGTAGAAACCATTTGTAATCAGAGCAACTCCGACGACTATCTCCTGGCTAGCTTGAGTGCCGTTGGGCTAGCAAGTTATGCTGCCTCGATCCGGTCCCCAAAGCTCATGAATAGAGCTCGAAAGGACTATGGAAAGGCTTTGCAGCTAACGAACGCGGCCCTTCGATCGCCTACCGATTTCACCAAAGACAGTACTCTCTTCGCTGTCGTCTCGTTGGGCATCTTCGAGGCCATCGCCGGAAATGGCGAAGATTCGTTGGCAGCATGGGCTAAACATCTCGCTGGCGCTGCAGAGTTGGTCAAACTTCGAGGGCCCGCACAATTCATGACCGAAGCTGGTCAGCGACTGTTCTTTCAAATCTGCTCGAATCTGATGGTAGATTGTGTTCAGCATGGAAGGCTCCTGCCACCACATATCCTAGCACTACGAGCCGGAGCCAGACCGTACGTAGATACCAGAGAGCCAGCGTGGAGAATTTCAGAAGAAATCGTCAATTTCACCTACCTCCGCCACAATGTCTTGCAGAAAGCCGCTAGTCCGCGGGAGATTGTAAAGCAGGCCCAAGAGATTGCTGCTGAACTTGCTCTGATTGCTGAGGAGATGCCTCCACTATGGATTCCTAAAATATATCATAGCGACGAAAATCCCGAGGCAATCTGGAAGGGAACATACCATGTCTATCACGATTTCTGGATGGCACAAATGCATAACACCATGCGCGCATTCCATATTCATGCCCATCAAATCATACGCGAGCAACTCGTCGCTCTCAATGCCGACTTTACGCCTGTCTTTCCAGAGGAAGAGGCTTTGAAGTTGAGGGCGGCTTCTGTCAAGGTAATGTGCGAAATGAAAGATCAAATAATGTGTAGCATTCCACAGTACGCACCATATGGTATAGCGTCCTTCCCGTCAAAGTTGCCTTTGGAGCCATGGAACGCGTACCATGTTCTCTGGCCCCTCTTCCTTGCCGGAAACATGGACATCACTTCACCTGAGCTGCAAGAATGGGTTCTGAACCGTTTCCGGACCATTGCTAGGGAGGGCGGCATAGAACATGCAAATGTTCTCGCAGAATCGATTCTTACCAGACAAAGGGAGATGATTTGGCTGGAGCCAGATGAGAGAGAGTATTCTCAGCCGCTGAAGATGTCTCCGTTTGATTGGAATCTAGATGGATGGGCAATCGCACACGGGGTCATTCTTTCGGCGCAGATCAACAAGCCTACAATCTCGAATAAGAGTCCTCCGAAGTTACCTCCGGGTACTTTTACGGGTGCGCCGCCTCCAGGGTGGACTGGTAAGTACTTTTAACTCGCTTTTCTGTTCTTGTGCAAATAAATTGACGTATACCCTCAATTTCTAGGTCCTCCTCCACCAGGTTGGGTGCCACCTCCCGGCTTTAAAATGCCTCCATCGAATACTTCGAGTAGCTCGCAAGGTGCATCACCCGCAACATTTTCAAGTCCGATTCCAGAGGGCTGGACAGGTCCACCGCCTCCAGGCTGGGTGCCACCACCTGGATTTAAGGCGCCGCCTGCCAGTACCCCAAGTAGCTCAACGGGTGCAACGCCGGCATTCTCAAGCCCGATTCCAGAAGGATGGACTGGACCTCCACCACCAGGGTGGGTGCCACCACCTGGATTCAAAGCGCCGTCGGCGAATACTCCAATTAGTTCGACAGATGCAACTCCGACTTTTTCAAGTGCAATACCACCGAGCTGGACAGGTCCTCCACCGCCAGGCTGGGTATCACCACCTGGATTTCAGACATCTCCTTCAGATACTCCAATAAGTTCGACCGGCGCAACGCCGACTTTTGCAAGTCCGATACCTCCAGGTTGGACAGGCCCTCCTCCTCCTGGTTGGGTCGGTCAAATGCCGCCTTCATCAACCAAGCCAAGTGTGACACAAGTCCCACCATCGAAAGACCAAAATCCTCAAGAATCACTAGCGAAGGGCAACTCACATGGGCCCTTTGGACAGCAAATTTCACCCGGCTGGAATGGCCCTCTTTCACCTCCATTTTCAACAGACTCATCTGACGGTTCAGCGAAAGCATCACCGGAGGCCGAAATACCACCTCCAGCTCTGTCAAGAGGGCCACCACCAGGCTGGACTGGACCACCACCTCCAGGATGGACAGGTCTGATGCCACCTTCATCGGGAGGTACTTTCTCACAGATCCAGATGACGCTGCCCGTAAAGCCTGTTCAGGAGAATTTGTCAACAGGTCCACCATCGCAAAAGAAATCCTCGGGAGGACAATTTTCGGAAGTTCAAATGCAACTTCCTGCGAAGACCCAACAACGACCTGCTGACTTCTCCAAGGGACCACCTCCTGGCTGGAGTGGTGAGATGCCTCCTACAAACTCAGCAGCGCCACCTCAGATCTCACAAAATGGACGAATGCATCAAACCGAAGGTTCATCAAACTTCATTCCAGAAGGGTGGATAGGACCACCACCTGTTAATTGGAATGGACAAATGCTGCCATCCTCGATGGGTTTAGTGGATCCCCCTCCAGGTGCGAGTAATGGAAACATCCCAGAGGCCTTGAAACAATTTATTCCTCAAGGCTGGACGGGACCTCCTCCACCTGGCTGGAAACCGCCGAATGGGTTTCCAATGCCACCTACGCCTGATTTAGATCAGAATACCGCCCCTGCTTTGACACCGGCGGGTATTCCTGAAGGTTTGAAGCAATTTATTCCTCAAGGCTGGACTGGACCTCCTCCGCCTGGTTGGAACCCTCCTGCCGGATTTTCGATGTCACCAACACCCTCGGCAGATCAGGTGAACTACCCACCGACTGCGCAAACAAGGATTCCTGAAGCTATGAAGAAGTTTATACCAGAAGGTTGGACAGGACCACCTCCACCTGGTTGGAAACCGCCGGCAGGCTTCTCGATGCCACCTGGATATGGTCCACCTACGAATGGGAACAGCAAGAATGGAGGACATGATAGGAAGAAATCGAAAGGTTCATCGGCGCCAAAAAGTAACAATTGATCATACATTAATATGATGGAGAACCAGGACTTGATACTGTAATAGTGTATAGCGTAAAGTGTGTCAATCTTCTTGGTTGGTTTGTTCTGAAGTTCTTTTGGCATGAGGTAAACTGGAGGTTGAGTTGATTATAATGTTTTGAATTAGCTGGGATAGTCAAGGGATGTTTTGGGAAAGTGGTGGAGGTCTTTTGATTAAACTGGAATAATGAAGCGGTTTTAAACACTACATCAGTACTTTTATTGATCTGAAATAAGTTTCACATCTCTAACTACGACTATATCTCGCCAACCTCTTCCCTACTAAGAATTTTTCACTTCCAGTTTCTCCCTCTTCCCCTCCTCCATCTCCTCCTCCTCCTCCTCCTCCTCTTCCTCCTCCTCCCTCTCCCCTCTAGCTTCATACTCCCTCCAAGTCCTCCACACCTCCTCCCCAACCTCTACCATCTCCTTCCCCTCCTTGATAACAATCCTCCTATCCCCGCTCACACTCCCCGGCGCAACTCTAACAATATGATCCAAGGCCTCCGAAACCAAAAATCTTCTTTCATCTACTTTAATGATTTCATCGTAATATGCTTGTTTCCATTTTGGTAGTGCCGGGACGGTTGATGATGGACCGGGGAGTGAGGTGGGTGGTGGGAGGGCGCAGGCGCCGCCGGAGTAAGGGGTAAGTGTGATGGGTGTGGGTGTGGAGGTGGAGAGGGATAGAAGGGGTGTGGTTGGGTGGATGAGTGTGAGGGGGGGATGGATCTGTCAAGGAGGTTATATTATTAGCTCTTCTGTCTTTAAAATCTCGACATTTTTCTTTGGAAAGCAGCTGATATAATCACTTCACGCGTTGTCTCCTCAAGAATACCGAAGAAACAAAATTATTATAGGAAGGAGAAAAACATCTTAGACAACTGTAGAGGAATGTGAAAAGAGACCGTACCTGCTCATAATGCGTAATACCCGAATGCAAAAAGAATGGAATGACAAGTTGAGAGTGCTTGTAGTACCAGTGGTCTGAGAATTCTTGGACTGTCATGTTGGGGTTGCGGAGTAGAAGGCCTTGATCCATTTTTGGTATGTTTTCTGCCATTTTTGAAGGCTGCGAATGTGAGAGAGGGGGAAGGAAGTGGTGGGCTTTGATGAGTATTGAGTTTTTGAAGTGAAAGTGCCTGTTGAGACTGAGATTGATATCGCATAGATGAAAAACTAAATTGAAATGTTTGAGCTGGGTAGGTAGTAGTTCAGGGTTATAAAGAGGAAGCGTGTGCACGTCCTTTTCGTCGTTTCGGCCGAACTGATAATTTTCGGGAATGTGTATTTTGTATACCGGCTAGTGATGTGTGTGCTTCCTTAACTGTAAGACGAAGTCGTCGAGTTGCGAACTCGTTGCCTAGAATACACGTACAGTATTAGTAATATAATTGATAATATTAGATCTTAAAATGCGGGGCTTCGAAAAATTGAAGAAGATCTGGCTGACGTGGAGTTAGGATTTCAGAAGCGGCTTACGTGGGCGTGATATTGATGAGATGTGTTCACTTGTATGATTTGCGTAGACTAAATGAAAGCATAGATAGCAACTTTTGGTGTGTGAGAAAGTATTAGCTTGGGATGTAGAAAATGTTCTGGGAGACAGGTGTCTAATTTTCAAATTCTGATTTCTCGCTACGCAAATCTTATATTTACTCATAACATCATGTTACAATAATGCAAACACTGTCGATTCGGACCAAGTCAAATCAGTGAATGCGATAGTCCCACGGCCCCGGAAGAGCATATCTGAAGAGACACACTGTCCGCATCACCATTCTGCTCAATCAAACTTAACATGCTTCTTTAGCACATTCATCACCAATCTTCTTTCTTCTTTTCCTCCTTCCATAGTCAATCCAGCTTTCCACACCATGTCTGCTTCGTATCCGCCTTGTTGCAATTTATCTTACTCCCCTTTGCCTTGCCACCCTCCACCTTGCTGCCCTTCGCCTTCCCGCCATTTGCATTGGTACTCTTCTCCTTTGTACATTTCTTCTCCTCACCAACCCTCCGCGTAGCAATATACCTCCCATCCTTTAAACCTACAACTTTATCCAGCAAAGTCACCACATCCCTAAACGAATTTATATCTACAACCCGATTCAACCTCTGAATAATGGCCGACTGATGTGCATTCTGCAGGATATCGGTAGACGTCGAGATATGTTTGAAGGAGGGAAGAACGGTGTGTGCCACAAAGCGCAGACTATTCAGTGTTGAGACGGAGGTTCGTGATTTTGGATCGCGATATGAGTGGACTGATGTATGGTTGTGTTTGTATGATATTTTTGCTAAATAGTACAAGAATATGATCAGCGATGTAAGTCTCCACCCTCCCTTCCGGGCCCCCCATTTGGGCCACCTTTTACACTAAGAACAGCTATTTCGGGGTATCTATATCTCTACGAAAGCTTTATAGAATTCTTTAAAAATTTAAATATAAGATCTTTACTATATAAGCTTTTTATAACAGCTAAAATTTCAATTTTTAGTATTCTGTGAGACGGTGAGCGGGGCGCGGGTTTCCGGGGTCTGTCTCGCCACGGCTCGCGTGGCCTCACCGCCTGCCGCTTCGAGGCATCTGCCACTCGCTTCCGCTCGCGTGAGTAGGGACGCCGAATGCGGGAAGGCGCGCTACGTGAGTGACGGCGTGCCGCTTTCCCTCGCGACGCTCCGCGACCTCGACGTATAAGTAGAGCGCTCCCCGTCTGCTCTCTACATACACTCTCTAACTGTTAGGATATCAGGTCATAGATATCCTCTTGGCATAAGTTCTAACGGGGACGGTAGTATATTACGGTTTAACAACCTATACTATAGGACATTCGTTTTAGATATAATATAAGACGGTCAGATCTTCGTACGAGTTCTATAGTTTCTAGTATATAGTAATAACTTCTTTTCCTTCGTAAGAAAGGAAAGAAGTTATACGGAATTTATAATTATTTTAACTCGACTAAGAAAGAGAATAAGAGGATCCTTATCACACGTGTATATTTATAATACCTTGGTTTTAGACTAACACTAACCTTCCTCCTCTCTATCGCGGCACCCTTTATCGGTACCGTCCTTCCATTAACCCCGTAGGCAACAGCAGCAGCACTGCCTCCCTTTTCCCGCTAAGTAGGAATAGCGAGTGAGCGTTCTATGGTTAAGCCTAGTTAGCCCCTCTCCGTCGACTTTCTAGTGTACGAAAAAGCCCTCCCCTTCCCTCGTAAACTTGTTTCGATCGGGGTATTGATCGAATCCTTTATATAGAGCCTGACCACAGCTATTCTACCTGAGCAGCGCTATTTCCCTCGAGCGAGCGCGATCTACAAACATCTTCCCTGTCACGGGAGAGCGGCGTATACGCTAGAGTTTAATATAGTATTTAACAAGTTCGATAAAGGAGAAAGATAAGTCTTACGCTAAGTCCTAGAGAAAATACACGGGTGCTAAGCTAGAAGCTAGAAACTAAGAGAGCGTAGGTCTACCCGCGCTTTACTTATAAGGCTAGCCCCTTATATTACCCCTCTCCTCTCGCGTAAAATATAACCTAAACCCCGCTTTAAAACAGGCGGTTTCCTTTCTACTACTTACTTTTATTTACCTTTACCTTTACCTTCTTAACTTCGATCTACTATCGTCGCTTTACCTTACTATTAACCTTTACTTTTACTCCCTAATTAGTATATAATCCCGTCCCCCGCCTAGTATCGTACTAATCCCTTCTTCCTTTATTAATAACTATAATAATAATAACCGTAAGTGTTGGTATAAAACCAAGGTGTTGTGAATGTTACACGTGTGATAAGGATCCTCTTGTTCTCTTATTGTTGAGTTAAAATGATTGTGATTTCCGTATGACTTCTTTTCTTCCTTACGAAGGAAAAGAAGTCATTACTATATACTAGAAACTACAGAGCTCGTACGAAGATCTGACTGTCTTATATCATATCTAAAACGAATGTCCTACAGTGTGGGGTGTTAAACCGTAACACACTACTGTCCCGTCAGATCCTATGCCAAGAGGATATCTATGACCTGATATCCCAACAGTAAGTTAATAAGAGTAGCTATCGATCGAAGCTCCTCGATATCTTATTTACGGAGTCCGGCTAATACTAACCGGGCTTAGATATCTATAATTATTCACTACGTCGGCTATACTATTTCCGGTATTAACTACGTCGACTAAAATATATTATGGTGGGGAAGCTGAGGATAGGGGAGAGTCTTTATAGTGCCGTAGTCAAGGTTTAAAAAGCGGAGAAAAGGTTTTTACGCTCCGAAAGTATACTTATTTATATATATAGCTATCTTATCTCTCCTCCGGAAAAAATAATAAGGAATATAGTAATCTTTAAAAAAGTACTTAATAGTACGATAGCTCTTATTAGATAGTATAAGTGTCCGGTACTTCTCTTACTCGACCGCTAGAACCTTCCCGATTCCTTAGAGTCTCTTATACTAATCTTACTAATATAGTATAGCCGATTTCTACCTGTTTATATTAGTAACTTACGTAAGGACTAAAAAAGAACGAGAATAAAAGAAGAACGGAAGGTAAAGGTATTTAAAAAAGAAAGCTAGACGAACTTAAAACTTAAATTAAGGGAAAGAACGATTATTAAAGCCTAATACGCGTCCGGTTATATTCGGTTATTACCCTCCGGTCTATAGAATACTAGCTTAAAGTTAAAGTAAATAGCTTAAAACGTAAAATAAGATAAAGAAAAAGAGATTAAGAGAATCGAGAGAGTAAAAAAGGTAAATATCTATCGAATACGAGGTAGGCTAGTAGAAGTAGTAAAAGATAGAAAGAGTACGGTAGTATTTAGAAATAGCCTTCGAAAAAAGGAGGGTACTTAGGTAGAAATATAATAGTTACTAGTAAAAGTACTAAGGGAATTATCGAAAATTATTTTAGTTATTTTACTACGGATACTAGACTTATTATTAGGCCTTATTACGAAACTTAGATTAGATTTAAATTAACTTACTAATATAGATCGATAATAATACTTATAATTAATCTTCGCGATAATAAGAAACGATAATACGTAAGAAGTAAAAGAAAGAGAGATAGAAGTTAAGAAGATAATTAAGGAAAAGGAGTAGAAAAAGGAAAGAAAGCCTTAAGGGTTCTTTAGCTATTAAGGGCCTATACTATTAACTAGAATCGTAGGTATACTATTCTTCTAAGGAGATAACGTCTCGGACTTTATAAAATAATATAATAATATATACGATAACTATAGACTTAGCTAAGTCTTATATTATAAATATATACCTCGATACTATAATATAAAATATAAAATAACTATTCTTAATATACTCGAATACGTCTCTAGTAACTAGGAAAGTCTCTCGAAGGTAATACGTTACGAATATAAAGAACGTGATATAAAGTAACTAATATTCTCTCGTTAGTTTCTTAAGGAATATAAGGACTAATTTCGCGATAATAATAATAATAATCTAAGAGTTTATATTCGATAGTATATTCTAAAATACTTATAAAGAAGGGAGTTTTAGATCGATATACTTAGGGACTTTAGTTCTTATAAGGGTTACCCGAGTATATTATAATAAAAATCGTTCGAAAATTACGTATTAGGTAAGACGATCTTAAAATAGTTAAATTTATAGCTATAAAGAAGATAGTATTCGATTTCTATAATAGAGTAAAGGTATTAAGAGATTTTATAGCTTCGAGAGATTCGCTAGCTAGAATTAAGGAGTTAATACGATAAACCGTACGTAAGCTTAATAATAGGCCGGTAGTACTACGGGTTAAGTCGCTAATTTCGAGATCTTTAGGAATAAATAGCTCGAATAATACTATTTAAAAGCTAACGAAAAGCTTTAAGATTTTCTATTTAGATATATTAAAGGTAGAAGAAAAAAAGGATAACTAGATAAGAACTACGTATCCTACTATTAGTATTCTTTAAAGGGGATCTTTTCCTAAGCCGGGAAAAATTTAGGGCTTAGGAAATTAGTAAGCTAGTAGAGCCGGTCGAGCTAGTGTAACGGGGTGACGAGGTCGTGTGATGATCAGAGAGTGATTCGGGAGTTTGACTATGATTTCATTCCCTAGAGTATAAACTGCCTGATGATCTATGACGTCCGGACAGCTAGATATATATACATAACTAAGCGACCACGTGACCCACAAATCCCCGGACGTCTTGTCCCCTTTATACTACTTAAATTAAAATCTCTAAGGGAGCTATACCTAGAAACTATACGAGCGACTACTACTATTACTAGTTAGCGAAGTATATTAAGTAAAACTACGATCTTCTTAAGTATAATATTAAAGCTAGACTATACTAAACTAATAAAAAAGGGTTTCTATATAGTAAAGGAAATAGCCTAAATAAAGTTTTAGTTAAATTCTATAGTAAAAGAAGCTAAAGAATCTAAATCCTCGAGCTTACTAGAGATAATAAATACGATATATTGTACTGTGTGCTTGGTCTACGAGCAGAGTGACAGTGAATATAGTGATTATTTCTGGGTAAACCAGAAAGTAGAGTGAGTTAATTAATTATGTCTGTTGGCCTCCCTCTGTAAGAGGGGGAGGCCGATCTAGATATATATAGCGTAAGAGCGGTAAACGCGCTCTAGTGTTACTCTTAGGTGCTCGTTCTGTAACATAACTAAGACGAGGCTTTTGCCTATTATACTATTCTCTGACAGTAATAATAAGCATAGGTAGAAACTCGCTTATCACCCTATCGGTCGTGACATACCCCTATGATCAAGTACTAAAAGTACACGTTCGGTGCTTGTTATATAGATTACAAGCGGATAGTTATACCCCGATATACGGTAGCGAGCTCCCGATACTATTAAGTAAAACGCGTATAAAGGAAAATAAAGCGATATAAGCAGATATTACTCTTAAGATAAAGGAAATATTATATAATATTATAGTAGAGATATAAAGTAAAGTACCGAGCGGCAGGAATAGCACGCGATACGCGTTATTAATAGGAACGCGGTCATAATAGTAATACTCGCTTAATACGAAGTAGTCACGTGCTATAAAACAAAACATTAGTACGTACTACCACTACCTTAATCGATCTGATCTCTCTTTCCCTACTAATAACTATAGTAATAATAACACTAATAATAATAACAAGAATAGCTCCTTCTCGGAGTAACAAGAGACGGGCGGCGGCCCTTGACGTAAGAAGAGGACCTAGGGGTCGGGTGCGTAGTCGTAAGTTATATAAGTATTTGTTAGAGTACTTTAGTACGTGTAGGTCGATCTACGCTAACCATATAGTAGGCACGGAGGTAGAGGAGGAGATTCGGCGCGCGGAGGAGGCGCTAGCCGGTAGTAAGCTAGTTAATTATACTTATGCTAGCGAGTACCGTTTTACTATATTATTAACGTGCTTTAGGGCCTAAGGATAAGATAGCGGAGGATACGTAGGCGGCGGCCGAAAACGCTAGAATAGATATTAATAATAGGGGGAGGGAGGAGCTTATAGTAGAGTCCCCTGTACCGCTACAGGTAGACGAGGAGGGTAAGTGATTAATAAGCTCTGTTTAGATAAGTCCTATACTTATATACGAGTAGAGGAGGAGGAGGAGGAGGAAGAAGAAGAGGAAGAAGAGAGGGAGGACAGCGGTAAGTAACGCTTCCGATACTCGCTTAACAGGATAATCTTACTAACGATATAAATCTAGGGGACGATACTATCGACGATATAGATTCGAAGGTTACTCCTTATAAGTCGAGCACTATTTTCTATGTTTCTAGCGTATTACTAACGATTATCTAGCGAAGAGGAAGCGTTCTGTTACGCCTCTGCCTGTGTAGGGGCCTATTCGTGCGGCTTTTTACCTTACTTACGTAAAGAGCGTAGTAGCCGGTAAGCTAAATAGCGTTTATTATAATAACGTAAATAGCGTAGGTAAGCGCTATTTCTACTACGTAAAGGGTAGACACCGCTACGAGCCTTACCTACTTATGCTTCGAGCACACGCTCTAGCTCTGTTCGCGGGGCGCGCGGCTAACGCTTCGGCGAAGGTTATAGGCCCTAAGATAAAGGGCTAGAAATACGCTCTACGACTATAGAGTATAACAGAGGCTAAGCTCTCCGTCGCGGGGATCTCTCTTATAGCTACTCCGGCCGTATCCCTTCTACTAGCTACGAACGTAGTTCACGCGGCCGCTATAGTAGGCTATACGCCTACTATAGTCGGCTAAGTATACGTTATATAGTACTTAGTAGGAGGTATTTTAACTCTTCCTAGGGCTTTAGCCCTCCCTATACTTAACGTTCTGTTAAGCGTAGTAGATGTCCTTACGGCGTTAGTCGAGTAGGCTAGGGCACTACGACGAGTAGTAAACGTGGGGACGGGGAGCTGCTTCGGATCGTACCGTGCTCGGAGAAGGGCCTGCTTAGGAAAGTACCCGTCGGACGTACCGTGCTCGGAAAAGGTCCTGACTAGTAAAGTACTAAATACGGATATACCGTGCTCGGAGAAGGTCCTACCTAGTGAAGCACTAATCGGTATATACCGTACTTAAGTAAAGAGCTCTGCTTCGGAAAGTACCGTGCTTAGAGAAGACCCTAATTAGTAAAGAACCTACTTAGGAAAGTACCCACTAAGACCGAAGGTTTTAGCCTCTCCTTTTATTCACGTAGCTTACGTAATACTAGATCTTATACTCCTTAACGCGCGTAGGTCCTTCTAGATTACCGCTCGTTCTCTTTTTCACGACTTAGACTTCTTAATAGTATAGAATAGCGTCTTAGTACGACTTAGGAGTTACCTCGGCGTAGGGAATAGTCTTAATGTTAGCTTAATATCTCTATCTTCGGTAAAACAAGCTCTTGATATTATATTCGGTACGACTTAGGAGTTACCTCGGCGTAGGGAATAGTCTTAATATTAGCTCAGAACTTTTGTTATATAGTCACTAGCCGACTTTAGCCTCTCCTTGTGATGAGTAGGCGTTTAGCCTCTCCTTTTAGTGCGTGTTAGTTTAGTCATCGTCTTAGAGTAAGCGCCGGCGTGCGCGTTTTAGATTAGTATTACGCTCTAGATCTTATATACTATACTTAGAGGTGTTACTTTTATTAGTATAGACTCCTTTTATTACTATTTTTCGTATAAGATACCTAGGATACCTTTTTCTTTATACTTTAACGAGTTAATAGACCTAATACACGCGCTAGAACTTAGATACCGTGCTCGTTTAATCGTGAATAAGGTCCGTAAGTTAGAGATTAAGATATAGATAAAAAGATAGATAAGTTATAGCGCTACTTTTCTTAGTATACGTATATGTTTTAACAAATAAAAGAAGGTGTCGTAGGACTATACGAGCACTAGGAAGTATATCCTTAGCGTGTTATAGAACCTAAGTAACCCTTTTACTAACGTCTTATAGGTTTAACAGGCTACGGAAGTATTTAAACTTTACTCGAGAGAGATTCTTCGTCAGACCGTCTACGGGTATCTGATCGGTAGGGAGGTAAGTGACCTGGAAAGATCCTCTATTATACTCCTGTTTTAGCTATATATTATAAGTGTCGATATAACGTAGCTTAGTAGAGATCCTCTCCTTATTATATATTATCAGACGGATAGTTTACTAATTATTATACTAGATTATCTATAGCTATTCTAGATCTAGCTCTAGTTCCTTAAAGAAGCGCTATAAAGCTATCGTTTCCTTCGCTATATACGACACCCCGAGTAGCTCTGCCTCTGTCGTCGAGGTTATAACTATATCTTACCGTGCTACTCTCTAATTAATAAGACCTCCGAATAAGCTTATCGTGTATCCGTGCGATAATCGTCGCGATTCCTCGTTATCTGCGAAAGACGCGTCGGTTACGATAACCAGGTCGTTAAGCGTAGTAAATAGTATCTTCTGTACTTTATTATAAGGTCCGCCGTATATAATTACTATATATCGGGTACTATACAGGTAGCTAATCGCTCTCTATATAGCTTTAAGGTAGCTCTAGTCAGGGTTTATAAGAAAGTAAGAGAGTAGTGCTAACGCGTAGGTAACATCTAGTCGTAGGAAGATAGCGTAGTATAGCAGGGAACTAACGAGCTCCTAGTAGCGTTTAATCTACGCTTTAGTTACTTATCCTTTCGACTTAACGAGTAGTATATAAGGGAGTAGTATACTAGGGGTCTTCTAGGTGTCTAATCTAAATTTCTTCGCGATCTTCTCGATATACGTGTTATAGGCTAAGCTAATAGTTTTTATAATACGATCCCTTAGGATTCTTACCCCTAGGAACTATCCTATATTTCCTATGTCGCGTAGCTTATACCGTTTCTTAAGCTCGTCGAGGAATTATATCGCTTACTC
>JBAMDN010000527.1:0-16716 GCA_037074945.1 Tetracladium marchalianum
TTGGGGGGAGGCGGGGTTGATTCTTTGCTTTCCGTGGGGTGGTTCGCACCACCGTTGTGGATACTTGGCTGTAATAAAATCATTAGGAGGGCTGGCAAATGGAAAGCGAAGGGGTTCTAGGCACTTCAATTTTTTTATTTCCAATCTCATACTCAAAATTGTATCATATGAAAACATTTTACTCTAGAGGTACCAGTAACGAAAGATGCAAGTACATCGAATGAATTCAACAAATCTTCAAGCATGCTAAAACTTTTGACAACCCATTATCGGGTGGATTCATTGACATTCCCAAGATTTGAACTTGTCAGTCCTATCCTTGACAGTGATTGGCCAGTCAGTCTCTTCCACCCACTTCCCTTATCCCATCTGAACAAACACCTGACGCTGTAAAACTAATTTGTCGCCTTTAACCCACAGTTTGTGTCGTGTTGTTCCCTTCTTCAATTTCTTTTGTAACCATTCAATTACCCGATCAACAAAGACCCAACAAAATAATGCAACCACCAATGAGGAAAACGCAAATCAGCCCAATTACAGAAAAGCTCGTAGTGTCTTGAGTATCATGAATGATCTGATTTCTGCACATTGCTTTCTCAGTCGATGAAATGGGATAGAGCACTTCCGATCCTGGTCTGATGTTGGTTAGTCTGGTTACATATTCCTGAACTGCGTGTTGAAATGGGTAAGACCAGCAGTGAACCAGGACTTGACCTCGAGTCTCCACTGATTCGAAGAGATAGAATACTGTCTCATTCTGAATACTTGATCATTTACCCGAAGAGCTCTACTTCCTTGACTACTTAAATGGTTGTATATACTGGCGAAAAACCCGCATGCGAAAGTCGGGCCACCACATATTTTTGTTGCCCATTGAGTCTAATATCTAGTGCAGCTGAGGCAGCGTTTAATTAATTATGAGCAAAAAAGGCAGTGCAGTGTTTTGCACTTGGATTATAGATCTGATATCGTTCTGTGCATGTAATGGAAACAACAAATTTGTCGGAGTCGTAGAACTGGAATTTCCATTTACATCAAGGACTGTGACATTCGCTCTGAAAACAGGATCATCGTTACTTTCCAAGTAAATGATACTATTTGATGCCATGAATACCATCGACAGATCTGCATGAGATTGTGCGAGATCAGAAATTGGATCCCACATGGTGGGATTAGTGGCATTTTGAAAGGCACATACTGCGCTTAAAGTACACCCTCATTGGGTATAAATTATGTCTTTGATATACTGATGAGTATAGTCTCGACCACCAGACGGGCTATATTAGTACTAATATATCGTCGTCGTATTTTCAAACCCCAGTCTCCCCGCAGCAGCTACTCTTGAGAAAGTACCCGGTAGTTTCGATAGGAACACAAGTTGCTTACTTTCGATATTGAACGCCGTAGCTCGATGGGAGATTTATTCCAAGATTTTCTCGAAAATTGAGCAGACCAGTGGTCATCTCGAAAGCTCCTTTGTTTCCATTAGAACAAGTGCCTGGTGCGAAGGGACAAGGTGCACCTGTGGAGATTGAATAACTTAGCGTCGATTTTGGAAAGGTTTTGCATTATAAAGGCGAAGCATTATCACCGTAACACACTTTGGAGTAGGCACTGGTGATGATAGTTGCATTCGCAATTCTCTGTTCAAAAGCAAACAGAAAAAGCAGTGCCGATGCAGATGAAGTGCCTGCAAGAGATGCTGCCCAGTATCCACAGCTTTATCCAATGCTGGCATTCATGAAATCAGTCTTACTCTATTCTGACATCAATTAAAGGGGTTTATATATACGATCCGTCGACAAGTAGTCTCGCATTTCCTCTTGCCTCATATATATTCTACTCGAGAAAACTGCTGCTGCTGCTATTGCCAGCTTGTAAACTAGATCAACAAGAGCCCAGTGATCTTTTTCACCCAAGTCTCTCAACGCGACCCCTCCAATACCAAGTTTGTAACATAAGGGATCAAGCAGTGCCAGTTGGTGTCGAAGTATTTCTCAAAATATCTTGTTGCTGGTGATACAACCGATCTTGAGGAACGGCTGAAGCGCTGAGTTGGTGAATTGCAAAACAACAGATGCGCCAAAGTTGTGCTCCGACGATTGTGATAAATATTGTAATGAAAGTCGCAAGGAAACCTCCTTCACGAGATAGAAGAGTTAGTACGGCACCACTGATTGCGCCCTGGGACCAGTTGATCACCTGCCTGTGTAGATTGCAGACATTTCGATAAGTGATGTTATCTCACAGAAGAGACCAACCCAAAGTCTTCGCAGTCAGGATGGGAATGCCAGTTTTAACGACCACGACGCACGACACATTCAAAAGGTACGCCAGGCTCGCAATTATAAAGCCTCTATACTCGATAGATCATTTATCAGAGAACTTGGCCTTGACATTTGTATACTGGATTCGTCTAACACATTTGGTGCCCAAAAATCAAACATTGACAGCACGACGCCTCGTTGATTGATAGAAAGGATCAGCGAAGCAAAATTGCGGTTGTTGTAAGGACAAGAAATGGTTTCAAGAGTTCGGAGATGCCTTATCTCGGCTGGAAAGCCTGGGCTAGTAATTTGGCGGTCTCGACTCTTGGGTAGCCATTGGCGCTCATTCTTGGGAGGACAACGAAAAAATTACCAGCTGGATGAAAACCCAATTTGCTAATATTTTGCAATTATAATTCAAACAGTTTCTGATACTATGGAGAGATATTTTGTGTGTGAGCGCAATCGAAGACTACCTCCGTACGCAGTATAATAGTGGTATGTGTCGGTTAGTCACTACCAACGTTGGGTTTCAGATATGTGATCACGTAGTGAGTCTTAAAAGGGAGACACGATAGCCAGCAGAGTAGGATATTCCTAAAGCTGGTATTGTCGTGTCTAAAGAAGAAGAGAAGAGGGAAGAGGGATCGGTGCTAGTCACCGATCTTAAATATCTATCGTACAAAGAGTGAATGGCCAAACGCGTCACAAAGAGCGAAGCATCCGGCCTTTTTGTGCAATCACGTGACGACGTGATTCACTTCTGCCAACAGTATAGACGTAAGTAAACAGCTGATCTCCTGCTACACAGCTGCTTGAGCAGTGAACAAGACAAGACTACTGAATCCTGCAGCCAAGTCCGTACGCGAGCAAGTCGCAGTAAATTGAGTGTATTTAGCTGACTTTCTTTCAGCCGGTTCCTCATGCCGTTTGATCGTGCTGAATATTCTCTGCCAATGACTTTCAAAATTTGTATTTTGTGGTTTACATACTGGTGAGAACAATGTCACAAAGCAAGAAGCAAATGGAAAATGCCCAACGGAGTAAATCCTGTCGCTTGCTAATGGTCTAGCGTAGGCCCTGCCAGTAATTCCGGTCTCCCCGCGCGGACGGCGCCGTTCTACTCTATAAATAAACCCTGGCACCGGTTCAACCTGCTGGAAAAAGATCATGTTTGCAGGTGAGCTGATCCTTTTGACACACATCTTAGGGAAGATTGATACATTTGCAATTCCTTGACCAGTACAGGATGGAGAAGGGTGGGCTTTCTTTTCTAAATCATTTTCGGTATCACTCCGACATCCAGAGAATTTCTTACCAACAAGAACTTGCGTTGCCGATTTCCAGCAGAGGACATTGGATTGATATTTAAGAAGGCAACCTTAGTATAGCGAATTCGTCCCGAAAGGAGACTTACTGGATAGCAGGTGATTTAAGGTCAAACGTGTTTTGTGCAAGTGTCTGTTTTGCCGATAGGAAGTGTTGGTACAGGGGTTCAAAGAACAAGGTATGTATGGATCGAGGACATTTTGAGCCAAAGAAATTCATGTACCAAGGAAATTCCGGATATGAATGGGACCTTATCGTTCAGTTCTTTACACTCTACCCTGTTGTGCGCATATGTGGCCTGCAGGACATCATCCTAAAGAGGATGGTGACTGAACAATGCTCGTGCAGCGAACTCGGAGGTAGAAGTACTCTCGCACCACCCACATTTTGCGAATCTACTTGCGGATCCGCGACCTCCATATTCTGGATCTTAACATCAAGTTTCAAATCTATTGATACCAAGATCAATGTGTCAGGACGACCCAATCGCGCCAGCAGCTGAGGCAGGCGCATCCAGTGATAATGACTCTGCATACAGCGCCGGCATGTAAGCTTGATCGTTCTCGGTTTCTACTACCAGATTTATTGGTCCGAAGAAACGTGCTAATGATCTCAAAATACAGGGCAAGTTCAACAACTTCTCTAGGGGAAAGTATTCGCCAGTATCGC
This sequence comes from Tetracladium marchalianum, assembly GCA_037074945.1. Classification (NCBI taxonomy): domain Eukaryota; kingdom Fungi; phylum Ascomycota; class Leotiomycetes; order Helotiales; genus Tetracladium; species Tetracladium marchalianum. The sequence goes on from JBAMDN010000527.1 coordinate 4,266, forward strand.
CAATTGCACGGTCGCACATTTCACCACGAAGTAGGAAATGCAGAATACTGGTAAGTACCTTCCACACCTTCCCTTCATTTCCCTTTTACTGTAAAGACTAATTGGAAAGGGGTCCAAATGACGAGGCGCAAAACGATAACTTAGATATTGGGTTCGTCTGCGGTGTGGAGGGGCTTCAATCATGTACTAATTCTGCATAGACATCATTTGTTTACTTTGTGCCTTGGTCATAAACTCTACCTTGCGCCGCTTAAAAATCCACAAAAGGTTCTCGATGTTGGAACTGGTACGGGCATATGGGCTCTGTAAGATCACAGTGTTGCAACTGTCTCAAAGCCACCAGTCTTTCATTCGGCTGACCCTCTCCCAGTGACTTCGCAGACGAACACCCCGCAGCACAAGTCATCGGAGTTGATATCTCTCCCATTCAACCTTCTTGGGTGGCGCCAAATGTACAATTCCAAATTGACGATGCAGGTCTCGATTGGACATTTCAAGAAAACGAGTTCGATTATATCCATCTTCGCCACATGACTGGTAGTTTTGATAATTGGCCTCATGTGTTTGAGCAAGCTTTCAAGTGTGCTAAGCCCGGAGGCTACATTGAACACCTAGATTTTGATATTCGCGTGGTATCTGATAATGGGATTGTCGGAGCAGGACATCCACTTTATGAATGGTCAATGCGCAGTATCGATGCTGGTGAGAAGATGGGCCGGACATTCGACATTGCCACACAGTCTAAGAAACTTATCGAGGCGGCAGGATTTGTGGATGTTGTGGAGAAGGAGATCAAAATCCCTGTTGGGGGATGGATGGAAGATAAAGAATCGAAGGATCTGGGGATGTGGAGTCTTTTGTTTTTGCAAACGGGAATGGAAGGATTTTCTTTGTATCTGTTGACCAACATACTCGGCGTAAGTTTCAGCCCCTTCAGTTGTTGTATGGTGAGCGTGTTAACAAGCCCTAGTGGTCGATCGAGGAGACTCAGCTCTTTTTGGCGGGGGTCAGAAAAGAGTTTACCAACCCAAAGAACCAGGGGTACTACACTGCGTCAGTAGTTTCATGTGTCTTCTCATCCATAGATTCTTAAAGCTAATTTTTTTTTCGGAAATAGGCATTGTGTATATGGACGGAAACCAGAAAGTGATGCCACGGCTGAATGATGAGTGGTAGTTCGGTAATTTTTCAAGTGATGGAATCTCTAAAACTTCTGGTTCAAGTATATTGTGTCGTCAATTTGGTTCATTAATAATGTTTGTGAAAAAAGATCGCCATATTCTTGCCTGTACTCTAAAGTACTCTATGGTCGCCTCGCCATTACCTGCCTCGTCGCTTTCTCGGTCTCGTTTATGTGCTGCGAAGACAACTTTTGGCTGGAAAAAAAAAATCTTCTAGTCAATTGTCTCTTATTTGTATTTCGTTCATTTCCCTTCGAGCCTCGTTCACAAGAAACTGAGGCGCCGCATTTTAGACAGGATCCTCCGCGGTCATTCCCTGCCAACATGTGGAAACCAGACCTTGCATGAACTTCGAGAGTTGCACTTCGACTTCGTATGACTATCTGGTCGTAATGTATTGGTATGGCTTATTGATTCGACTGTAACAGTAAGAATGGTCTTCGGCATATGCCTGCAGAATCCTTCTCATAACGCGACATCTAGATTCGAAGTATCTGCAGGTGCCGTCTTATATAACATTTAGTGATTGCCGTACCTGCAGCTAGGTTCTATAGATTTGCATTTTCCCTATGATTCCTAGACATGTTCCTCACACAAATCCTTGTTCCCATTCTTGAAGATTAATCAACATCTCGCAGGTTTAGTAGCTAGCTTCTGGTGCTTAGTTCTGAAAGTCGCTTGGGCCTGTCTGACTTTCTCTCGTCGTGTATTCAATACGATGAAGCTTTCAGTATATATCCTAAGTCAATGTTATAAAGTATAGATGCACCTACAGTCGCTGAATCTCCTTCGTTTGTCGTCAGCCTCGGCCGGCCACGGTGCACACCACCCTACTTCGCATGGCGGCTCCTATCTGATGGAATCCCGTCTATACCAATCTATAATGGCAAACAAGCCACCAAAATCAAATCAAGCGGCGATCTTTTAGTCTAACAGGTGAAGCAAAAAGCACGGGTCGAGATTGATTATAATCTGTTCTCAGCTCAGACGATCAGTTGGCCATGCCCCTGCCGGATTCATTCCATTTCATAAGAAATTATACTTATGAAGTCAGTGTTCCTCCTTGTCCTCATTGATGTTGGATTTTGATTACATTCAGTGCATTGTGAGGACAGCATCCGAGAATTTGTTTAGTTGAAGGTTCAGCGATGTGAATCGACCAACGGACCGACCCACTTGATTATAATCAAGCTCGTCAGATGCCTGGGAGCTACCTTAAGCGAGGCCCGATATTTACATGATAAATCAAGTATATAGTTAGTCTGCCATTTTGATTCTGTCTGAATGTCAATTATCATCTCTGTGCTGCACGCTTGGTCCAATCTCACGACCATGTATGAAGATACTCAAGTGGGCTCATAACCGTGAGTACTGAGCTCCAGCTTACTTCTTGAAAAAAAAACTCATTTCGCTAATACCCGCGGCTATTGTATGGCTTTGAACGGAATAAATTTGTGTATGTTCCAGAGAAAACTTATCAATTTCAGCTTTTCTTTTGTTGTCTTAGGCTTTTGCGAAAGAAAATGGACAAATCATTCCCTTTTGATCTCTCAGCTTCTCAAAATTCATGGCCATCTCCTCAATTCCTTTGCCTTCCTGAATAGCAGGCCCTACGGTGTCAATATCTTAACCTTGTGGTTGATATATATCACCAAAATCTCCGGGCACGATTCCTGTCCAGAAGTATTTCACGATCCACGCTTTTAACCCCCATTGCTGCCACAACGATGGCTTCACATACCAAGGATGCACGACGTACTTATGAATGTTTTAAAGACCTAAGATTGGATTTGAGGATTCGGCGACGACTTTAACTCGCATGAAATTGGGGGCGAGGAAGATGAAAGTGACAGAGGAGAAATTTGCGAAATGCTCGGATGTTGTGAACAGTGTCTTTCAAAGAGTAAGTCGCCACCCCCCCATTCCGGCCACCCCATCAAAATCCACCACTTTGCACTTAATACTATATAACTTCACGACATCGTAACTTCGATACAATCCCTAATAGACTCTGAGTCCGTAGATAAATCTGAATCAATTGATTTAATTACAGCGCTTCTAGCTTGAATTTAAGCCTCCTTAATAGCCTTGGCGTCGACAAACTTAGAATTCGGATTAGGTTAGACTTTTCGACGTTTTCTCGGTTTATATAGATCTAATTAAGCTTCTAACTCTTATATTCGACGTTCGGCCTTTATAAGAGCGAAGTCCTTTTCGTCTAAGCTTTTTATAGCTTTACGGAAGAGCTGTCGACGCGTAGGAAGATCATCATGTCTAAGTCGAGTCAAAGTGTCGAACTATAGTCGTAGATCCTTTCTAGCTTTCGGGGTTGTCCACTCTACTGATGATATACTCGTATTCTAGTCGATAGCAGGCCTCTCTAGAGTAACCGGGGGGGGCCCTGTTGCTGTTTTCTAATAGTAATCGACTGTTTAGTGGCTTTTCGATATATAGTGGCCATAGGCCTGTAGCTTTCTACCTAGCTTTGATATTATCGGCCGTAATGGTAGCTTCACGTGCTTTTTAGTAATATAGCAGGAAGTTCCGTTTACTAATTAGAACCGAATCGATCAAAGACCCTAAAAGATTAAGCTCTTTCCGGTACGTCGTCTTAAGAGGAGAGAAAATCGATAAATCGAGTAGTTATAATACATACGACGAATAGGCTGGCAAGAATAGCAGATAGATGTTATATTCGAGGCACTTGAGCATAAATTCGGTGGTTTTATAACTACCATAGCTATCTAATATCAACAATCGAGCCGAATTATCTCTTGGCGCTGTTTAGGGAATAAACACTTTCTCGAGCCACTCTAGCGTAGTTCTATCAGTGGTCTATCTATTCTCTATAGTAGTGAATTACTAGTCGCTAAATACACTAATATCCCCTGGGAACTATTATTACTATACTAATTTTCCCTTGTATATCACTAGTGGTTTAGTTTTGTCCCCTACAGCCGATATAGCTTCGATAAACGATATCCACTTACGCGAACCGGGCTATTTCTTCTATATAAAACGTCGTTCCGAGCTACTAAGAACTAAGCTATTTAGGCTATATCCTTCTATGATACTAGCTTCGTCTATATTCTATCGATTTTCGGGCTTAATCTTTTTAATCTCTAGGATGTCGAAGTTTTAGAACTAAGCCGTAATTATATCACTCGTAGCGCTATTCACTCGTACAGAATCGACCCTAATCTGTCTTTTAGTCTTAAGATTTAGATTCCGTAATAGGAACCTCTGTACCTAACGCTTACCGAGTGGCCGATAGTCCCCCTGTAACGTACAGAGTCGCTCTCCGAATACCTTTAACTAAGCATAGGTAATACTATAGCCGAGAGCTTCCTAGGTAAGTACCCACTTAGCTAATCTCTCTTCTATTATAGTCGGAAGCCTTTAAAGATATTCAGCCGTATTATAATAGGTAGTGTTATACTTTAATCGGTCCTAGAGTATAGTCTTTAGTATACCCTACTCTAGAGTAGCTTGCCGAAGGAACTTACCATTTACGACCGCATCGAGTACGCACATGATATCGTACTCGGTATATTGTTTCTTTCCTATGTTTACAATACGATTTACAAGTTTCAAGATGATTAGATTAAAGTTACAAAAGATATTAATTTTTGAAATTGAAGTGGTGATGTTGAGGAAGTTTTGGTGGGGTGGCCGGAATGGGGGGGTGGCCGGAATGGGGGGTGGCGACTTAACTCGGTTCCGGTGGACTATTGCTCGCAATGTCAGTTGTGTCTTTTGGCTTTGCATTACAGGTGGAATTCGCCGCTACTGATGCGCATATGATCATCCATGGTCACGATAATCACACCTTCCTTCAGCGACTTCAATAACCCTGGCGTGCTCGCTGTCGTAATCCCAATAATACGTCTCGCAAGCACCGTGTTCGAATGTGTAGGTCCAGACACCTTTTTTCATACCCGTAATACCACTCCTCAAGCTCACTTACGAAGTGTAGTCCATCTCTCCATCCTTCCTTGCTCGAAGGCAATGGTGTGAACGGGATTTCCATGTCCTCTTCCAAATTCTTATGAAAGACACCAATGGCGCATCACTCGACATCAGTCAATGCGCGCCATTTGAATCTATCGATGAAGCGAAAAGTTTCGACGACACCAGATGAGAGAGTATGCAGAAGATCTTCGTCGAGAATCTTACCAGCTTTTGGGTATCTCGAATGTAACATGTTCATTCTTGCTACAGTTTGCAGATAGCGATCAGATATGGGATCTGAATACTGGACTTCTGCGAGCAAGACTTCTGTATCCGCAGCTCTTTTGGAAGCATTTTTTTCGCTCAAATTACCAGTCGCAACCAGTAGCTTGGAGATTTTGGTATGACTGCTGTCTACTTCATCGTCAGTCTTGCATGCTAGATTTATGATAGTTACGTTGTAATTTCAGCAATCCGAACGACAGGGAGTTGTGAAAATTGTACGAAAACTCAAGTTCTTGTAATTTCTGCATGATATCATATGATTCTTTTGCTGTCATCGAAGAAAGTAATATTTTCGCAAATTTGACTCGATCTTGTGGCGTCTTCTGTCGCGTAGGGACTTGACGACCAAGAGGTATATCACGCAAAACAGTGCCAAGACAATAGTTCGGGGAATTACAGTTGAGAACTCGATGACACTGAAAGTACGCCAATGTTAAATATATGACCGTTAACCAGTGGGCTTTTAACTGTCAAGTGCGAAGGCTTACTTCTGGGGAATCCATCTATTTATGTCGAATGACCCAAGAATGCCAAAAATGTCGGCCTCAACGTGCAGCGAGAGTTTACGAGTAATAAGCTTGCACTTCAATAAACCTCTTACCATGTGCTCTGCTCTTGGATATCAACCCTGGGCTGGTTTTGGGGAAATTCTCAACAAATTTTTATTCCACAATAAGTTGCAAACTACTCACATGGCTATAAGTGTTGCTAATATCGAATGCGATCATGGAACGCGATTCGCAGTAGGAGTGAATCGCGACATCACGTGATTGTGACTAGCGTGTTTTGATTTTTGCCGTTTAGCTGATACATAGATAGAAAGAGGGGCAGTGATCTCGGTCGCTGCTCTCTAGACCTCACACCTACGATAATAGCATACCTATTACTCGGAACAGTGCGGTCTCCTTTTCACGTGAATCGTATCTTACGGATAGTTATTTAAGTGTAACCAAAAATAGGAAAGCTGCAAGGCTTAATTCGAGTCTATCGAAAGATTCTTTAGAATCCGAATCCTAAACCTCGAAAGTTTCCACCATGTATGATGTTTACTTCTCATGTCTGGCTTCGCCATGGACACTTGTCACAATTCTGCTAATTTTCAACTTCAAAAGTCTCCCATGGATGTGGCACGTAAGTCCCAGATCTTGCAAGGAATTGAAGCCTCAACATAATTGAATCTCCAGGTCCGGATTCTTCGATTCCTTCTAGGTTGTCTCGTCTTCAGCCGAAACAAGGAAAAACCAGCGGCAATGTTCCTTCCGTCCATCACTTCAACACATGCGCCCCTCGCAGAATGTGATTAAAACTCCACAAGTCCAATTCAACCTACTGGACCGATCTCGACATGTCAGGCGGTCGCCTTGGCCTCCTGCTCTTTCAGAATGGACTTTCCGTTTACTCATGCAAGGATACTACGCTGTCAATTCTAAGCTCCGACAGCATTGTCTTCAAGCAGAAAATCAAGCCGTATCAGCAGTATGAGATTTGGACAAGAGTGTTGAGTTGGGATGAGAAGTGCCTTTACTTGCTTGTCACATGTTGTCGTTAAGGAAAAGTTCCATCCGAAAAGCTACTTTCTGCAACCTGAAGTGGGTGGTGGTGCGGGCAAGATGGACATAAAAGGACGTTCCATTGAGGAAGAAAGACTGAAGGGGTCTATGCTGCTGCAATTTCGCGCTATGTGTTCAAGAAGGGGAGATTGTGTGGTCTCCTTTCAGATGTACTTTCATCACAGTTAATGGGAGGTGAATTACCAGCGACTACATTTGCAGTCACTTATTCCATCTCTGATACAGTACATCTGTATCTCCACGACCATTATCAATTTGAGCAGAATGAAGACTGCTGGGAGAAGTGAATCACGTCATCACGTGATTACGTCACTGGGCCAGTTGCTTCGCCATTCACTCTTTGTTCTATACATAGCTATTTAGCTCGGTGGCTAGCACCAAGCTTTCTTCTCCTCTTCTATTCTTCTTTAGACACGAAAATACCAGGTTTAGGAATACCCTACTCTGCTGACCATCGTGTCTCCCTTTTACGGCTCTCTACGTGATCACATACCTGAAACCCAAACGTTGGTTGCTAACCAACAAAGACGAAACAACGTATCGGAATATTGAGAAAAGACACCTCGATGCATTGCCGATTGCTCAGCTACATGCTGACTGGGAGGCGGTACATAGTCAGTTCATGGGCGACATTGAACCTGCATTGGGGAGATATGCGGTCGTGCTTTGGGCTTGAGAATGTTTGTAGTCTGATTGGGTTTGTCTTGTTTGTGCGAGGGATTTTACGTAGTATGATGTAAATTATAAAGCTGTTTTACCTAACTATAAACGGAATATCCTTCCTAAGCCACCGCGTGAAGCTCAGTCGCCTTCAGCGAAAGTAAAGGGAGTAAAATGAGATTTACGATACTTTTCCTTTTTCTCCTTTCTCTAAAGTGGAAATCACAACTTATTCAGGTAAATAAGTCAAGATACCCGATTTCCAAGCCAGTGAAGAGACTCCTTGGCAAAAAGAGTAACTCTAAATTTAAGCGAAGTCAGTAGTTGCGCCAACTCATCTATCATTCAAGCAATAAATAGAGTATCATGACTTGGGCTTTGCTCCAGCCGGGACAAGTTCGGTTTGATCATAAAAAACGACGTGAATATTGCGTGACCCCTCATCTGCAGAGATCGCCTACTCATGATTTTTGCATCAGATCCGTCGTCTGAGTACATTTGTATACTGGCTACCTAGGTACCTATGTCTTGAATGATCCTCTAGACATACGTCTAATCAGAAACAAGCACAGCTTTCTTGTGTCTAGCATCATTCTTATTTGGCCATCCTCAAAAGTGGCATGTCTGCGACGCTGCCGAGGAAGTGTATTTGATGCCAACAACTTCAAGTTCCTGCCCTTCTTTTTGTATCTCCTTTCTATTTTGCATATAAAATTCGGAAATGTGTTGAAGACAGGAGATGAGGTAGAGCACAGCTTTGTGTTGCTTGATCTTTCACGCTAGCTTTCATAGGAGGAAGTAGATATGAAAGATTACCTTGCCGTGTGGACTTCTCACTTGAGAACTTCAACCCAGCTCGTAGAAACAGTTTTTTTCATCTTTAACTACCTACTCTACTTCATGATGAATCTCTCCTCACACAATACCCATCGACCAACATAGCAAAAGAGGGAATCCCAATCTAACCCTTCATAGACATAAGCCCTAGAATTCCTCCAATCTTCCTACCAAAGAACAAAGCCCCGTCCCTTCCAATCTACCGGGACAAAATTTCAATTTCCTCCGCAGTGAATCCGAGAATGTGCAACAAATCTAACAACGTTCCCCCATTTAACCTCGCACCAGCCTGCATCTGCACCACGGGCTTCGCATCAAACGCTACACCCAAGCCTGCCGCACCCATCATCAAGAGATCATTCGCACCATCACCCACCGCGATGACTTGTGATAGATCAATTTTCTCTTTTGCTGCAATTTCAATGAGAAGATCGCGTTTTCTTTCTGCGTTAACAATTGTGCCCGTGACTTCGCCGGTTAACTTGGATCCGTCGGATTCGACGCTATTTGCGTAGGCGTAGTCGAGTCCCAAAGAGTCCGCGAGCCACTGTGTGAGTGGGATAAAACCGCCAGATAGCACTGCTGTCTTAACTCCTATTCTTTTCAGAGCTCTGATTAGCTCTACAGCGCCTTTTGTGGGCTTGATGACATCTCTCAATTTTGTGAAGATATCATCATCCACACCCTTCAGCAACCTGACTCGCTCCCTAAAAGAAGCAGAGAAATCCAATTCACCTGCCATAGCTCGTGCAGTGATTGCGGAAACCTCGGCCTCGACGCCGATTGAAGCTGCAATCAAATCGATAACCTCCTGCTCGATGAGCGTAGAATCCATATCGAATACCACCAAGCGCGGATATTTCCGGAGAACGGTATCAGGTTGAAGAATGACATCTACATTCCATTCCCGCTCGAAGCGGTAGATGAGCTCGTGTTTTCGCAGATCATCAAGAGTAAGGTAGTCAGGATTGGGGACTGGCGAAAAAGTAAGTTCGACGATGGTGGGATGTTCGGGGGTATCGAGGCAACGGTGAGAAGAGACGAGGGTCTCAGGGCCTCGAGTCAATGGAAGAGAGCTGATGAGGTGAAGGAAGGATGTCAAGCATAGCGGAGAGATGTAGCTTCCGTAGAGGTGGTCAAGTGGTTCTGGGTCTGGTGGAGGGGGTTCGAGAGGGAAATTTGACAAAGTGCGAACGGGAGCAAGATTCGGAGGAATCGCTTGAGAGGTACTTTGACTTGGAGATGGTGCACGATCTTGAGGGTACTCTGTGATTGTTGCGCGAGGAGATTTAGTCTTATAGATCAAAGTTGCGACCATTCGCTCGTGAATCGTATCTGGCGCCGGCTGGCAATTCGCATGAGACAGAGTGTGATTGAGCCCGCTATCAACAATCTTTGGGGGAGATTTGGGCGATGGAACCCCTTTGTAAGCATGAATTGGCCTGGGAGATTCAACTTTGGCGCTTTGTAGTCCCTCAACTATGCTGTCAATTCCTTGGTGGCCGTCTTGCTGCGGCGGTCGGTACTGCTGATGTTCCTGGAGATAGGAACGGCTTCGCACATTGTTCCCAAAGCTAGGACGACCAGCGCGAGCAGGAGAAGAGGAATCTGCCATCTCAGAATATCGGCGACACCGTACTCACTGTTGTCGTGGTTAAGGATCAAACTTCGTGAAGCGGGGAGGTGGACAGAAATGGAGGGGTAATTTTCGGCGCTGGAACTTCCCCTGGGGAGGTGTTGTCATATATGTGCTAGCCTATGTGGGACCCGAACTCTGGGACATCGTTGCATGAATCAAGGCACACCGTCTTCGATATCAGGCTATTTGCACACCCAATCGAGTTGGGCAATTATCAATTCTTCTTGAAAGATTTGAGACATTTGACTTCCTTCCAACGGAAATATCATTGTCTGGCTATTCGGTACAAAACCATTCGGACAGTGGCATAGTATACATTCAACTCATTTCCAGAAGCAATCCATACCCATCATGCCAGACGCCCAATTTTCACAAAATCCAAAGCCCTCTCACAGTCTTGCTGTGAAATGTACACTCCTTATTGCAAACATACCCTGCTCAAGACTCTGGAACTGCAGTGAAAGGGCTATTATCTAGTTCCTTGCTATCTCAATGCAAATCTAGATCTCTTTGTAAATCTCCCAAAAGATCAGGTTCGTCTTCCTCCGCCGCAGGAGCTGAAGTTTTTGGCTCCACGGCCTCTGAAGTTTCAGGTGGCGCAGTCATATTGTCACTGGGTTCAGCTACAGTTTCAACAACGGCCGCCGGTGCTACTTGAAGCTCTTGCGCGGGCTCAGCTGACGGGGTCTCTTCAGTCTTCACCTCATCGACGTGCTTTCCTTCGGTAATGTCAAGTAACATTTCTTCCTCTTCCAATTCCCCTGCCAGAACCTCATTAGACACAGAAACCAGCTCTTCTGTTGGATGTGGCGGGACCGGAGGTAGTTCCGCTGGTGCGATATCTGCGGCAACTTGCTGTATTTCTTCCTCGACCTTCTTCACCTTTGGACTTTCTTCTTTGGGAGCTGGCGCAGCGGATGGGGATACTAAAGGAGGGGTTCCAAGAGGAGATGCAAGAGCGGAGGTTGTCAGAGCTACATTTTTCAGAGGACTTCCAGATTTGAGCTCGCCATCTAGGTGTAGGGTTGGTCGTGGAAAAACTTCTAGTCCCGACATAGGAGTATCCTCAGGAGCAAGATCTGAAATCTGTTGCATGGCCGGAATGGCAGGCAGAGTTTCAGATTCACGTTGCGGAGGCTTTGACGGTGATGGATGATCAATAGACCCTTCATCGTCATCTCCCTCTTCGCCATCATCACTGCTTTCATCATCCGAAACAGCTGCCGAACCATCACGCATTTCGGTATCTTCATTAGTAGGTGGAGCGCTTCCTTCGCTTTCAACTTTGACACCCTAAAAAAATTAGACTTGTTCTGTAGGAGAATATGCAAACTTACATCAGCACTGAGAGGATCAGGCTTGACCTCAGGAATTCCAGGAACTGCGCTAGCAGGAGCACTTGTCGGCGCCAGAGGCTTCTTCTTACGACCTCTTCCTGGGCCTTTCGTCTTCTTCCTGATGACTGGTTTTCTTTTTACTGGGGTGGGCTGAACGGGCAGTGCGGCAACAGCGTTCGGATCTGGAATTTCGGTTTGTGATATGACCTCTCCTTCAATTTGCTGACCATGTGGTACTATGACATCCTGAATATACTCATTTCCAGCGGCATCAACCCTCTTCAATTTGGCCCTCGTCACGGTTGGGATAGGTTTGGGAGCTTTGGAACCGATTGTGATCAAGCCCTTCCGCCTTTTCGCCAGATATTCAATATCAGGTCCTTCGAGGTGGCGAGGAATCTGTTTCCAAGCTTTGGCTGAGAATCCGCGGTCTTTTGTCTCATCCTCCTTCTTCTCCGGTAGTTCTCTCCAATTATTCCTTCCACGTCTACCTCATCCTCTTCAACTGGTGCTGGCCTCTTGTATATGCGCCCAGATCTGGCTCCTCGAAGAAGATCCTGACTGTGCTGAGGTAGAAGGTGGTAGTCTTTAGGCATTCCATGAGGAAGTTCAGTTGCCCAGATATCGTTTTGTGAGGTGGTGTTTTCCTGCGAGGGCGGTGGTGCTACAGTCACGTAGTCCCTTCGCCAATGTCTAACTGGGAGGCCCTCGAAAACATCGTGGTCGACATAGCCAGTGCGATTCTGGCGACGATTCTGGTTTCTATACTGCGGTGGATTAGTTTGCTGTCGCATAAGGCAAAATTCAACCTACTCCAGGCGCCATAATTCCAACTCCAACTGAAAACTTCAAAACTGTTTGGGAGAAAGCTCCAATGCAACAATTTGCCTAGTCCTCGTTGGGTCTTCTCTTGTGTTCGAAAGTCAAGCTTCCAATGTAGCCGAATGCGCCTAGGTGCCTCGAAGGATGCAGCAGTGCTTTCGCGTGTTT
>JBAMDN010000528.1:0-21921 GCA_037074945.1 Tetracladium marchalianum
CGCTATAAGTAATTCCCTTTAACTTTAATAACTTATAGGTAGATTATAATAGTTATAACTATCCTTAAGAAAATCTAGAGGAATCGTCTAACGCTAGAGGAAAAAGGAAGCTAACTAAAAAGGTACGTAAGTAATCTTACTTTTAAGTAATAAACTAACCGATTAGTTAGTAAAACCCCTAAGTAAACGACTCTAAGTAGGTAATATACTATCTTATAAATTATTTAATTCTCTTTCTTAAATATTTTACTAATCTTTCTATATATAGGTCTAAATACTAAAAGAGTTATTATAGTTTAGTTTATAAAGCGTAAGAAGGATAACTAAGTAACTCTAGTTAAATTTAATAAAATTAATATTTATATTAAATAAGATAACTTAATAACGACCTTTAGCCTAGATATTAACGATATAGTCTATTAGACTATAATAACGATCTAGAAAATAAAGGGGGAGAATATAGATAAGAAAGTAATAAATATATAAGAAGATCTTATTAAGATATTTACTAAAATAGAAACGCGGAAGATAAAGTAGGTAGTTATCTATAACTCGGTAGGTTAATTCCCGGATAATGTTAATAGTTAATCTCGTCTCGATAGGATAGTTTTAAGTAGGCGTTTTTAATCGGGATAGTTTTAAGTAGGCGTTTTTAATCGGGATAGTGTTAAGTAGGCGTTTTTAATCGGGATAGTGTTAAGTAGGCGTTTTTAATCGGGACAGTGTTAAGTAGGCGTTTTTAATCGGGACAGTGTTAAGTAGGCGTTTTTAATCGGGATAGTGTTAAGTAGGCGTTTTTAATCGGGACAGTGTTAAGTAGGCGTTTTTAATCGGGATAGTTTTAAGTAGGTAAATACTTATATATAATACTTCTCTTATTATTTTTAAAACTATATTAACTATAACTATATTTCGTGATTTAAAAACTATTAGTACTAATACTCCGTCTAGAAGAAAGAGTAATAATCTTAATACGGGAACTTATATCTCTAATATTAAATAAAGTTATAAAGGCGCTAAGAGAGTTAGTCCTTATTCGAGAAATAATATTAGTAAAAGTACTATAAGAATAGTCGCGACCTAGGGAGTTAAATACGCTATAAGAATAACTACGACCTATAATAGTAAAAGCGCTTTAAGAATACTTACGACTTCTAAGATATATAGTACTTAAAGAGTAATGTTTACGATTTAACTACGAGGTAATATCGCCGATATTTAAATATTTATTTTCCTCGGAATAATTAATACTATAACGTAAAGTATAATAAAGAAAGTTAATAGTTTAAATAGTATTAAAAGAGTTAGGTACGCTAAGTTTACTTTTAGTACCTTATTAGTAAACGAGAAATTTTTATTAGGGTTAAAATAATAGACCTGCTTAAAAGTTACTAAAGGTACTAAAGCGTTACCAACGGTGCTAACGGCTTACTAAAGGCCTGTCAACTGGCAACTTTTTTTTTCCCTGATGTTTTTATAGTCTCGCGATCCGGGCGTAGAACTCTACCACGGCGACATCCTCCTCGTTTTCTAGTTTTTCGATCTAAGTATCGATAGACTCCTAGTCCGACACCGTGGGCATCCGGTTCCTGTCACGAATATTATACGACTTATTTAGACGAGCGGAACGACCGTAACGAGTTAACTTAGGGTCGCGAGGGGATATATACTAATTATATTTCGTAGTTTTATATCGGGTATAGGGTACTATAATTTTTCTAGTAATTTAAATTTATCGTCCGAGAGTAATATAATTAACACGTTTATTTAAGCGTTTAGGTAGTATAATAAAAGAAGAAGATAGCTATAGCTATTAGCGATATTTCCTTTAGTATACTTAAGTATAGGGTCTATACTAGGACGGAAGGTAGATAGTATTACGAACGTGACTCTTAGTCACGTAAGGAGCCTAAGGCTCTAGAGTAGTATAGTAATTAATAAGCTTAGTAGCTTATTATTACTACTCTACAGAGAACTCTAGTAACCTAGTTTAGTCAGAAGAGTATTAGTAAGGATTACTTAGGTAATCACGTGACGCGACTACTAGACGAGGCTTACGAGCGCGCGCGCTCTACTAGACCGTCTAGTAGGGCTTATATAATAGTTAGATAGGCACGAAGGTTTCTATATAAGTAGGATAGTATTTCTTTAGATAGGAGCTTCGTGCTTAACTTTAAGTTAATACTAGGATTATAGCTTTACTTATTAGTTTAAATATCTTTATAATCACCTTATGATAACTACCTTACTTTAAATCAGCGACTAAACCCTTCGACCCCGAGCCCTTACATCAGTTGTAAGGTACGGATCGTGACAATAAATAGGCTTCGGGAAAGAAGAATACATTAGTTAAGAAAGCACACGAATCGGGCTAACTTCCTAGGTTTAAGATAGGCTTGTTTATTTGTCGTCAGGGCCAAGGAATGAGTTTATAAGGGGATTTTAGCATTAGGCATACTTTGCCTAACGTGACAGGATGGCACTCGCCTGAGAGTACTAGGTCGTTAAAGTCGAGGAACCAGCCGCATAATATGCCATAATATTTCATTATCGTGATCCTAAGTAAATTACACGAAAACATCCCATCCTTAAGCCGATATAACAAAATTAAAGTCAAAGGCCTGCTCTTTTTAGCCATTAGAGTTCTAAGACCCACGCTCGGCCTCGTAGGCGAAACGGATACGTGGAATTAGCCTTCTTAGGGATATAGCTTACCTAAGGAAGTAATACTAGTCTGATTAGCTAATACTCGTAATATAGTATATAGTTACTCCTTATATTTATTAAACTCTTAAATAATCCTTCTAGAGTATATAAGAGGAAGTCAAGCGCGTCCCTAGACTATTTCTTATTATCTAGGGTTAAGTGATAGCGAGATAGTATTATTTCTTCTATAATCTTAGCTAAAATTAGAAAATCTAATAGAACTTATAAGACCTTAGGGCTCTTATTTAGGCTATTATACTTAAGCTCTCGAGGATCTAGGACTATAACGAGTAAATAAGCACAAGCTACGTGTTTTATATAGGAAAACTAACTAAGTTTAATATCTCTATCTAGAGACAACCGGATGTTTTCTTACGAGGAGTTTTTATAAGAAAGCCTTAGCGAAGAAACATAAGCTACGCCCTTAAGAACCTGTTACTATTAGCTATTACCTTGTTCGTGAGTAGGGTATATAGTACTTCGGTATATATTATCGCTATTTCTCGCTCTTTAAGGTTATATTTCTAGAATTCTAACTAAGCGAAAGAGACATTAAGATATTCTATAATAAGAAAAATCCTATTATTATAGTAATATATCTCTTCGATAGTTACGATATTAGGATAGTTAATTTAAGGAAAAATCGGCGAATCCCCTAAAACTTTAAAAGGGGAAACCTCTCGAATGTCGGTAAGCTAGAATAACGATACTTTACGTAATGTTAATGCTATCTAGCCGAGTTGTCGAATATAGCTATAGTCTTCCTATAGATTTTTAAGTAATACCCTAAATACCCGTCGAACCTTCTCGGGTGTTCTTAAATTTGTTAGACTTAGAGAGGCCTTAGTATTATCATCAGATAGGCGGCCTAAAAAGGCCTAAACCCTTCGTAAATAACGGTATACAAGTTAACTTATTATTTCGATAACGTGGAACTTACTTGCTATCTTGTAGGCGTCTTAATCGTGTTAGGGAATATTATAATCGAGAATATAGGAAGAACGAGATCAGTAGTTATTACCATCCGTTTTATAATAGTTATCACTATGTAGGTATTTTAAGCGAGGTGGTTATTTTGACCATTAACATTCGAATAGGCTTGATCACTACCTTATATTCTCTATTAGATCCTAACAGAAACATTAGGACGATTTACATAGGTTATCCATCGTGCTCTCCTTTCTTTAGATACTCTATAGTATAGGCGGTTTACTACACACAAACACCTTTAAAGTTCTAAACCTTTAACTCTAAGAATTTCCTATAATAAACACACAAGACTCGTAAAATATTTACCATTACACACCTACTTACACGCGCTCTTAACACAGAGATTTGTCTTCGCTTATCTTATAGTAGGTAACACTACTACTTATTTAGTTACTACATAGCTTAAAGATATTAACCTCGCTACAGCGGCTAGTATCGATGCTTTTGTTCTGAATATTACGTTCTAGGATTTAAATACTCCGATATAAGTCTCTAACGCTTTTACTACTTCGGAATCTTCGACAAACCACCTTAAGCTTTTCTTTACTTCGATTATTTAGGTGGTGGTAAGGCATAGCCCGCTCTTAGAGAGAACTCAGTGGTTAGCTATCTTAAGAAATACAAGGGTAGCAAGTCCTACTTCTAATACGAAGGCAAGCCGTTTGTTAGCACCTTTAAGGGTGTTAACAATATCCAGGATTAGGCATATCAAGGGCCTATTCAAGGGCCTATTCAATCCTCGGTAGGGGAGTTATATTTCGTTCCCAATTGGTCCAGCTTTAGTATTTATCACACATGGGCTTATTATTTATGGATGGGAGATCCAGAACCATAGGATTGGTCTGAATTACATGCTAACAATGGCAATGCTCAATCTCCTAGGAGCTGCAATTTATAACACAAGGATTCCAGAGAGATGGTACCAACTGCGACACGACATTTACGGGTCTAGCCATCAGATATTCCATTCCATAGTTATCTTTGCTGGTCTGACACACATGTTTGGACTACTCAGTGCATTCGGCTTTATCCACTCGCAGGCTCAGTTCTGTACTTGAAGACCGCGGGTGGCAAGCCATGCATACAAAAGACAGGTAAACAATAAGTGTCTGATTTCGCTCAAGGTGCTTTCAACGGAGTATAGACATGATAACATTTAAGATTCTTCTCAGATTGATAAGTTCGACGTTTGCATGCAAAAGCTCCCTTTCTTTCCATCAGGTGAAATGATGACGGTTTCTTGAGACTGTTCCGCAAGCCAGATTCCACAGGGACTGGGAGGATATTCATACATTTCCACCTCCGAAGTCACAATCAGAAGAAGAACTCGACAGCCTCAGTGGCTTACTCAAGGATCTGGAAATCTGATCACCACCTTAGTCTCCAGATGATCGTCAAACCGAGCGAAGTATTCGGGCGCCTCCTCGATACCGATCGTAGTGCTGACGATGAAGCTTGGGCGTGCACGACCACTCGATATCAGCTGAATATGGCCAGGGGCAAGTGCCTCAAATGCAACTGGCCCACTTCTCATAGTGAGAGACTTGCCGAAGAAGTCTGCCATGGGGAAATTGATAGTGTGTGACAAAGTGTCTGCGAGAGGTGTTCCAGTTGAGTTGGTGGCCGATCCGAATATTCCAATCTGTCCCAGACCACCGCCCGCAGCTGTGACAGCGATCATGTTTCGAATAAATTCGTTCTCACGCGGCTGGCTTTGAGTATCGATTGCCTCGTAACCAACGCAGTCGAGACTGCGCATCACACCGCCTGGCTCTTGCGCCATGATCTGCTGAACGGGGTCGGAATTGTTGAAGTTGATCGGAACTGCTCCAATGGATTCTGCAACAGCAAGTCGCTCTGGAACATGATCTACAGAGTAAACTCGGGATGCACCGCGGAGGAGGGCAGTGTATGCAGCGAGAAGTCCCACAGGCCCAGCGCCAAACACTGCTACAGAGTCGCCTGGCTGGAAACCAGAATAGTCAATTGCACCCCAAGCGGTGCCCCAGATATCTCCCACAAGGAGATAATCATTGTCATATTCAGCGGTGTTGGTACCATTGGTTGATGGAATGGCCATGAGGTTGGAGTCCGAATATGGAACGCGGGCGTACTCGGCTGTAGGTCTACCTCAGAAAACGTGACAACATCGGCAATTCGGACCAGGAAATTTTACCTTGAAGACCGCCCGCATCACCGTATTCACTACCCAGGCCGTATGATACTCGGTTTACTTCTAAAAGACCCTTATCATCCACACTGTCTGGAATGATCACTCTGTCACCCACTTGGAAATTGGAGACAGCACTGCCAACTTCCACAATCACGCCAATGCCTTCGTGGCCAATGGTATATGGTACGTCGGCGCTACCATACACGCCATGATACACATGGAGATCGGTGCCGCAAATGCCTGCCGTGGTGATTTTAACGATTGTGTCGGTAGGGCTTTGGATGGTTGGCATAGGAATACTTGTGACGTTCATCTGAAAGGGAATGCCTGCCCAAAGAACAGCATGCATTGTCGCGTTGAGGGCCATTTTAATAAGCAAAGACTGGTGATTGTGATGTGCAAAAGGAACGTCAGAAGACTATTGTGACTGATGGCAGGAAACAATTCTGAAGACTTGTCATCCGCTTTGTACCTCACAATGTCGTATTAAAAGTCTCCTTAAATCTTTCTGCCGTTATCAAGTCCCGATATATCTTGCATAGCCTTGTTTGTCTGGTCCTTGAGCATCGATTTCCGATAGAATACGCGTCATTATGTAACCTTCTAATAGAGCCGACATGGGGACAATTCTGCAAGCTCCAGCCACGGACTTTGTATCAGCAAGTGTGGAGATTTCTGTTCGGATGTACTATGGCATAATATGAAGTTGCGTAAGGACATTTCCCATCTGTCGAAAGCAGCCCTTTTCGAAGAGTCTCGAAGAGATGTCGGGTATGTCAAAGGTTATTTTTGGCTAATGGCATCGTCATTCGGGACGGGATATACATGGAATGTTTCCTCGCAGCATTAACTGAATTAATGAAATCTGAATATCGAAATCTGATGTCAGTACTAAAATCGGTAATGACGGCTTGGCTAAGCTGTCCTTGAAGGCAAAGGGCAAGTGCAAGTAAAAGCGGGAACGCACGCCTAAGCACATTAAGTTCAAGTCACTGTAAATACATGGGGCAAGTGGTTACGTATGTATGTTCCTAGGATATGCATTCATCGTTTTGCGATCACGAAACGTTGTTCAGGGATCGAGGGAAATTCGCTAGGCTACGTGCGTAAGGAACGTAAACCTTAATAATTGGCTACCGTACAGTACTGTATCGCACTGCAAGATGATGACGGAACGCCAAGATACATCAGTGTTGCGATCAACAAGTTGTGCTTCTAGGATTGTGGCATTTGCTCAGTGTCATTAGTCCCACCCAGAAATCTGAATCGAACTCCCCGATTTAAAAGTGCGAGAACGTCAACAAGACTCAGTTTGCAAGAAATGAGTTAAGAATAGAATATGGACATGAATAAACTATTTTGTCGAAGATAAGATCTGGATCGCTATCAAGCTTCTGGCTTGGCATAGCTTGTGTCGCTTATTGCACCCATGTAACATGCAGTCTGCTTACCCTCTCCACTCGCCTGCTCCCGGAGATTGATAGGCCCGGGAAGGGAAGCAGGGGTGGGATATCAGGATCTCTTCGAAGAATGCCACTCAGGAGCACTTGAAAATTTGCATCGGCCTAGGATTGCTGGTAATTGCTGCTCTGCTCGTCGTCTCGCTGAATCTTCATCATATATTACGTAATCGGCTAAGGGTACCAACATAGCTACTATCTACCATCCTATTCCATTCCATCAAGTAGCTGTGCGCAATGGCAACTCTTCAAACTCGTTCGCAACCTCCTAGAAATGTCGAGCTTCTTGCGCAATGCCTAGAAAATGGAGCTTCTCCCAACGACAACGTCGACAAAAGAAATTCTATCCTTCAACCTCAAAAATCCGCCCAGCTCCTTTCCAAACATCTCCCACTTGCTGCCCATCACTTTCTCTCATCTTCATCGTCGTCTCCTCCACAGGCGTTCCCTTATAACCAGGACCCAACTCCGCCCGACTAGCATCTGTGTTTCCGAGAATCGCCGTCCGGAAAGGACCCGGTTCAATAATCAGGTTATTAACATAGAATTGCGCAAGTTCATGTGAAACGGACTCGCTCATAGCCTCAAGCTCGATTTTGGATAATGCGTCCATACCGACCGTTGCTGGATTTCTGTTACGTAGACGTAGGGTAACAAGTATAAAACAAGTGTCTACACAAGAGTCTTCGTCCCTAGAACTGATTCAAGGGGTATATGCAGCTAATCAGTCAAAGAGAGTCGTATTTTTGAAGTCTAACTATCTAAGAGAGCCAAGAGAGAAAAGAAGTCATATATATGTAGGAAGCTTGGACCAATGGCATAGTGTCGGACGGGCATCCGGAGACGCGACCTTCGGCATACCAATAGAAGCAATATGTGCCAGATACAAATGAGAAACTTAAAAACTACTCGCAAACCCATGCGTCCGCGGAGTTCATGATATCGTTATTCTTCAAACTCGCACGTGTGGGATATGGGCAGAGTGGACGCTGGCGTAGGACATCCGACGTCGAATCGGTAACATTGATCCATGTGGTGGCCACAATAGTCTCAACAATTCTGCCATTCTCTACCCACTCCATGAGAGCCATCAAAGCGTCATGTTTCGAATCTGCAAACCCTGGCACCGAGAAGATGGAGGTTCCAAGAGCACCAGCTTGATTGGCGCCTGCGAAATACCAAGGCGCGTCAACTGAAGTACCAACACAATGATGGAGGCCCGGTACTAGGAAGAATTGGAACGAATCAGAGATGTTACTGTGTCCTGCAATTTCACGGGCGACTGACTCGTAAAAGTATGTCGAGCTACCAGTTGGAATCAACCCGTCGGCCATTCCGTGGTACATGAGCACTTTACCCCCGTTTGACAAATACTGGGACATGGCGGCGAAGTCGTCGGCAGTGATATTTCCAGGGTTTTCGTCATCGGCCAAGGCAACAAGGGAGTCTGTGTAATTCTGCCACGGCCACTGGGGATCATCAAGCAACATGTTCTGGATGTACTGGACACCCAGTGGTGCGGGCTCCGGACCAGATAACAACACATTCCATTCGCTTTCAGATCCAATTTCCAAGCCTGGGAACGTAAATTGATCGTTTATAGTATAGTTCGAGTGTATGTTCTGTACAGTCTGCGCCTGTTCTGGGCTGATACAAGTGTTGGTAGTGTTGCAAAGCAAACGATCCACATCGAGCCTACACTCGTGGGGAGCGCTAATGATACCGTCAGTAACACCGTCTGATGCATCGCACTGGGCAACGATATCCGCAGCGATGGAGGGATACAGAGAGGCATCGATGTGGTTGGAAGCCTCTTGAGGCAAATTGTACAATCCCACTCTGGCGGTCCATGTCTGAAGGTGTGTCGTCCACCATGCCGGAGCTCCAATGAGCAGGCCATCAAAATCATCTGGGAAGAGCTGCGCATCTTTGAGGCCCTGGCGTCCACCTGTTGAACAGCCGGAGTAGTAAGAGTACTTGATCTTGGATGCATAAAAAGTCTCAGTAAGTCGCTTGGCGATAACGGTGGTGCCGTGGGTCGCACGGAAACCAAAGTCGAGCTGTTTCTCAGGCTGCCCCAGCGCCCAGGTAATGTCAATCATGGTTGAGTTGTGTCCCATGTCAGTGGATGCGACTGCGAAGCCGTAGCGCACGCCAGCACCCATGTCAAGCCAGTTGATACCGCCCGAAAATCCGCCGTTGCCGACTGTTAGATAGCGTTCGTTCCAGGTGGTCATTGGCAAGAACAGTCCGAATCGGTAGGAGGACGTCTCTGAGGTGGTCACATTTACCAGTACAGCACAGGTGGCTGGCAGATCAGTAGGATTGGTTGGAAATGCAGGATTAGCCGCGCCCTCGCCGTGTGATTGCCCGGGTGAGATGAAGTCGGTGGACAAAATAGCTGCATTCTCAGGAAGTGCTTTGGAGAGCACGGGAATCGAGCATAACTTGGAATTTGATGCCGCTACAGGAGATCCAGAGAAGGCGACGAGGGCTAACATAGAGAAAAGATGTAGATTCGGCGCCATGGTGTTGGTCGTTTGCTCTCAGTAGTCACGGTGGTTGATCGTTTGACACCGGCTGCGTAATGCTTTTATAAGAGTCGATCTTGGTCTGCCTCATCGTGTGGCTACTCAATTACCGATATCTTGTTGGATACTATCACCCCGCCCGCGCATTCCCAAACCCAAATAAAGATTAATGTGGATTTACTGTGAAAACTTTACTGGTGCATCAACGTTGTTTTCAGAGTTATAACAAATTACAACAATGTTAACCAAACCCTTAAGAGAACAAAGGCATGACTATGGCCAGTGCGATCACTTAACCAAGGATTCTGGCCAGGCGGAGTCGTAGACGGCAGGATTTTGCCCGCAGTCACATTTAATTACGGACGTAGAGGGTGGATAGTAGGGTTGATCACTACGCAGCTCAAACACAGCCGAAGTAATTCATACCATATAGACCGTGGAGTGTGCCCGAGGCGAGTAATGTGGCAACTCTGAATCGCCCTTTGGACCAATAACTCTTACTCAGTAGGTACGTAAAACATGTTGAGTGGTTGGGGAGTAAGCAGGCTGCATTTACGCTTATTCCGAGATCTTGGCAGCGGCATTTAAAGGTGGGGAAAGCACTTTAAAGCAACGCTAGACAAACGGCATTCACCTAGTAGCCCTTGCGCACATGCGAAATAGCGATTCAAGTTAGTTATATTGAGGAACATGAGACAACTTTCTTTATGCCAAAAATTTCCTACTTGCAAAGTTGTACACCCAATGAACTAAGCCAAACCCAAGGAGGGTGGTTATAATGTGAAGAGTTCTTTTGAACAGGCTGTTACTCTGCGAAGCTTGCGGTAAATGTCTCGATTTTTATTATGAAGCGCAAGGAGACATATTGCCATGGGACGAATCTGTCATGAAGCAGACGAGGAAGCCCATATGATTACTACTAATACCAGCAAGTTGATGGTAATCCTCGCTTTCAAATTCAGATCGTAGCAAAGTACCTTGGTCGTTGATTGCCAAATCCTCGAGTCTTAGTTGCCAAGCTTCAAGTGACTTATGCAACCGTCGCGATTAGGGAATATCACCGATTTTCTAGACTGACTACGTCTTTGTGGTGGCTGAGTTTGACCACGAAATTAATGCCGACGCATTTCCCAAGCCCTCTCATGAAAATGTCGTTCTTAAATTAATGTTCAATTGAAGAACTCCAACGTATTCTTTCACAATTCAATCTTAACAACTTCTCAGATCCCGCAATCATGAAACTTTATACGTCCTTACTGTTGACAGCGTTGCTGCGGGTAGTTTCTGCGCAATATGTAACATGCAATCTAGAGCCGGAATATGCAACTCCCGTGATGGCTGATGGGTGGGAGTCGAGATTAATCGTCAATGGGTTGAGCCGGCCTCGAAGCATTCTGTTTGATACCGACGGCGCACTGCTGGTGTTAGAGCAGCGAACGGGAATCAGGCACTTGAGGCTGGCAGATGGCAATGGGACTTGTCTAAGCGTGCAAGAAGAGACTAATCTCGTTCAAGATTCAGACGCAAGTAACTCATGTTGTCATTCATACCAATACTGATCTATGCCTAGTTGAACCATGGCCTGGCGCTTTCGAATGACGGCAGGACCCTCTACGCATCAACAGCTGATGTGGTTTACGCTTGGGATTATGATCCTGCAGGCCCTTCACTTAGTGCTGAAAGGCGAATAGTTCTAAGCGGAATGGATAGTGGCGGACATACATCTCGTACATTGTTGATGTCACAGAGGCAGCCAGGGATATTGGTGGTCAGCAGAGGCAGCGATGGAAACATGGATATCGAAAC
Organism: Tetracladium marchalianum; assembly: GCA_037074945.1. Lineage (NCBI taxonomy): Eukaryota > Fungi > Ascomycota > Leotiomycetes > Helotiales > Tetracladium > Tetracladium marchalianum. The sequence continues at coordinate 11,667 of JBAMDN010000528.1, forward strand.
CGCCGACGTTACTTCTGGACGCTCGCAAATCAAAGCTTTTGACCTGAACAACCTCACAGCTGGTTCCGATCCGTACGACTACGCTTCACAAGGAAGACTACTTGGTTGGGGTCTGAGAAATTCAGTTGGTGTTGCAGAAGAGCCGATGGAGGGTGGAATTTACAGTGTGGAGAACTCCGTGGATGAGATTGAGAGGGATGGTGTCGATATTCACCAGGATAACCCTGGCGAAGAGATGAACTACCATGGTTTTTTGAACGCATCTACTGAGGACCAAGGAGGAAATTATGGATATCCATACTGCTTTGCGCTCTGGGACACTGACGTCCCTAACAATGATGGTTTGAGTGTTGGTAGCCAGTTCTCTGCGGAGCAGAGCACTACTAGTAACGATAATTCCTGCCGAGAGGACAGAATAGCTCCTAGATTGACATTCCAGGCTCATATGGCCCCCTTGGATATCATGTTCTTGCCAAACGGAACAGAGGCTTTTATCAGTTTTCATGGAAGCTGGTAAGTCTATCGATCATTTCCTCTAACCGCATCTAACATATTCCAGGGATCGCTTTTCCCCAGTTGGCTACAAAGTCTCATCGATAGACTTTATATCCGGAAGGCCCGTTGCCGCAGCAGACAGTCGAACAGCTACTACAGATATTATGTCTAATCCTGATCTTTCGGCTTGTCCTGCGAATTGTTTCCGCCCAGTCAGCTTAGCTATGGATACTAGAGGTCGAATGTTCATGAGTTCTGATGCCACCAATGAAATTTGGGTGCTTGTCAAGGCAGGTGCTAGTACGTCTACTGGCGGTGGTGGGGTATCTACTGGTACTGGAACTGGAACTGGTACTTCGGCAAGCCCAACTGAGTCTGGCAATGCTGCTGTGGGGTTGGGATCTCAAGCTGGATTTTTGCTAGCTTTGTTCTGGGCTTTTGGACACTATCTTGACCTCTCCTGGGATATAACTGTGTTGAACGATTTTTAAGGTATAGATTGTTAAAGGAACAGAAGATGATTTATTTTCACTGTTAAACCTAGGCGAATATCTTTTTCAGCATTTTCAACCCTTTAATATTAACGGAAATCGAGCAACACTTCAGCACCAATTTGCCAGAAGGTAAAACAGCGATCAGCTCGAACTAGAGTTCCGCGCAATATGTCGAGGCCATCAACTTCGTCTATCAACGCCCAGCGTTGATCAAACCCTTCTGCCAACCTTCTACGGAACACGCAGTCAAGCCCAAACCTCACGAATATCTCTGTCTTGTTCGTCTATCCACCCCTAGGGAATCTTTTAAACAGCTCTGGTGTGACAACATCGCCAACGATCTCGCCAAATCAAGCGATATTGATCCGTTCGCGATTCTACCTTCCCCTTTCATCGACATTACACCATTCAATCCAACCATGGCTTCTGGACTGCCATGGCCACTCAAAACTGAGCAAGCATCCCATGGAAGTTCTCTAATCAGCACAATGCGCAAACTTGATCGCAAGAGTAGTAACATTTCCGTACGATCAACCACCTCAGCCACATCTGACCAGGCAGTAACAGTACCCGAAGTTAGAGATCCAGTCGACCTGAGTTTCTTTCCCTTGAGCAGCGAAACGCCACGAAGAAGTCCCAGCCCTATCACAAACCCATTGAGCAACCCGACGCCCTGATCGTCCTGGTATGAACGCCTTCACTGTTCCCTCAAACGCTCCCCCGCCTGCATATTCACCATCTCCTACCGCTGCCACGGGTCCAATATTCACGCCCCAGCAGCTACCAGAGCTCGCTACATCTTCAAATGGGCAAGCCGCACCAATTGCTACCGAACCATAGGCGAAGACCAACGCGCTGTTATGATTACTGAGATCTTCGACCGCGTTAGACCGCAGGGAGGAACTCCTACCGGCATTCGCGTGCACAATATCTTGTCCCTTCAGATGACTTGGAGTCGGTACTGCTGTCTTCAGCGACGAAACTGGATAGGCTTGATGCGCCACTATTCTAGGTTGGTGTATAGTTCTTCCAGGTGGGCAATGAGGAGGGCACGAAGGAGGCTCTTGAGGAGTTGAATGATGAGCTGAGCAACATGGTTGACGGTGGCGTTAGGGACAATGCGAAAGAAAGGAGGGATCTAGCGAGCCATCCGCAAAATACTTTGCTTCTCACTGTGACGGTTACCCCCCTTCCACACAAAACAGCACTGATCTATGCTCACCTGGCCCACATGTGTGGGTGAGTAGGTATGTGAAGGCAGTAAACATACGGCTTGAGATCAAGGACGTTGGTCGTCTGTCTGACCCCAGCCGAGAGTCATGTGACACGGACAGCGTCAAATTAAGGTGTGGTCTGTCTTCTCTTAATTCCACATCGTTACATCCCTCCCTCCGGTCCAGGTATTACGGTCGGGCTAAGACACGGTCGGGCTAAGACATTGTTGATACTGTTACCTGGACTGGTGGCAGTAGCTCCAGCGAGGGTGGTGTAGGCTTGAGAGCGAGACCCGACGCAGGATCATGGCAATCAATGCCACAACAATGTACTGAGGTGCTGATGTCGATATTGAAAATTGCGGGAGGCGTATTGAACTCCTGCTCGCACGGGGGGCGGTCATGGTTGGGCGAGGGTGACGCCGAACTCGACGTTGAAGTCGATGCCTAGTGCGAAGCGGGGGGAGGTTCGGGTTTGGTATTGGGGTCGAGTCGCCATGCTGAAAATATAAAATTGTGTTCCTCCTTCCGTTTGTTTGGGGGTTTCTGGATGGATGAATGGATGGACACACAGGTACACAACCGTATGCCGGTGGAGTCGTCGTCTACTCAATCGAAGGATTTGAGCCGCAAAAAGAGGGAAAAGAAGTATGCAACAGAAGCAAACGATAAGCAACAAAAAGGGGCGTTACAACTGAACAAGAAAGAAAAGCGGAAACAGAAGTTGTGATTGATTCGTTTTGTGAAGCGAGATGCACACTCGATTCCCCGCGAGGTGTGAAACTCGGACCTGATGCAGGCCTGTACTGTACAGTACGAGTGTTTCCTCCCGAGAAGACGGGGTACAGATGAGGCGGGAATCGATTTGAGTCCCGTGTCCTGTCGCGGGTGAAGGATTGTGTCCTTGATGGCGAGGTTCGAGTAGTGGCCTGTTCGGGTTGGTCTGGGGGGAGAACTCCAAGACCGCAAGGCAAAGATACGTAGGCAGTTGGAGGCACAGCAACATCCCCTACTTCATCTTTCGTCGTCTCCCCTTTCCCCCGTCTGACTTCCCTTTCTTCTTTTCTGTCCTTGTTGTCCTCCTCAATACATTATTTTCTTTCACTCCAACTCCTTTCCTCAAGTATATGCAGTCATGTTGAAGACCAGATCGAGGAAGTCTTCAGTGCCATCGCGCGCATCAAGTGTTGGAGGAATCACTACGTCCTGTTCGCGCTCCTCGTCATCAACGCCTTCGTATTCCAACACTTCTTCTTCGGTCAATCCATCACCTCTCTCAGTCCTTTCCCCACCCCCTCCGAGAAATCTGCCGAGTTCACGAAGCCAGAAATCCCTATTATCGCACCACCCACCAACGCAAGAATCCAAAGTCGAAGCCCCCTCAACGTCCAGCCTCAGCTCAGCTGTGCACACCGGAGTGCGTTTCATCCCTCCCCACATATCCGCAGACACCTTTACATCAGAAGACTATAATTTCGACCCCGAGTATGTCGGCTGGCCCCTTGCGCGTGTCTGGAACGAATCTACGTACACCCCCGGCCTCAACTACATCTGCGATAACAACTCTGGGGGCGTAGGCAACATCCGCAACTTCATCCTCACTTGCATCTGATATGCGCTCGAAGCTGGGGCAACAGGCTTGATCCTGCAACGGATCCAGCGACGTTCAGATGACGACTTGGCTGCTCTGTTCAACCCGTCGTTCCAGCCTTTTAGCTACTTTTTGATGAGGTGCATTTTAAGACTATGATGTGAGAGTACTGCCCACAGCTGGTTATATACGATACGGTGAAGGGTGTGCTGAATACGAAGCACTTAGAGGATATACATGAGTTTTACCCAAAGCATTTGACGGACGGAGGGGATGGATGCGATGAGCGAGGGATAAAAAAACAGACATCTTGATCAATTCAGAGTCAAACATGATGCTTGGTTGGTGAAGAAGTACAAGATGCTGACGGTGAAGGAACCAGTCCCCATCACATTCAAATGGGCTGTTTTTTCGAATGGTCAATCTACCGCGACGGACCCGAGTTTGCAGTTACATTTGGCGATGTGTTGAGGTTCAGACCTGATATCAAGGAACTGGGTGCTATTACAATTGACAGGTTATCTGAATTGGCGAAGGGTGTGGAAGCAAACAAGGAGGGGAAAGGAGAATTGGACGAGAAGAAGAACTCAATACCCCATACCTAGGCGTCCATCTCCGGCGATGCCCTGGCATTCTGGCCGAACTTCGAAACTCAATCAACGGGATACCTAAAGGAAGCCAAAGCCCGCGGCCTCAAACACGCCTACATCGCGACCGGCAACGCAACCGAAGGCCACCGCTTCCGCACCCTCGCCATGGACCAGCATAAAAGTCGTCGGCAAAACCGACCTCCTCCACGGTGATAACCTCAAGAAACTGAATGCGCTGTCGTGGGATCAGCAGGTATTGGTGGATTTCTTGGTGCTGTCGAAGAGTTCGCATTTCACGGGCTGCTCATTCTTGTCGTTTGCGATGAATATTGCGATTAAGCGGCATACGATGACGGAGAGAATTAGAACGAGGCAGTGGAAGAGTCCCGGGGCTGCGTATTCGACGTTGGGGGGAGGTTTGATAGTTGGTTTGGGGATTGGGTGTTTATGTATGAGTGTGTGTGGCCGTGATCACTTTTTACGGCCTGTTTTTGCGTGTTTTGTGAGCACAGGGGAGTTTGGAGTCCAGAAGGGGTCGTCATTGATGGGAGTTTTGCAGGAGATATTTGTCAGGGTCGTTTTCTCAACAATTATCATGCATCCACGTTTTCATGGATGATAATGGAGAAAGGCCGAAATGTTTCCATAAGGCATGCAATCTTTCGGAAGTTCTTGCGTCTGTTCGCAGGCTCATTTCAGGAATGAAGTATGAGATAGGGGAAAGAAAATCAAAACCAAAAATGACTTTATTAATTGCAGCGATAGATGGGCACCAGATCAATGATACCCACTTGATCATATCCCTCTCGGGCCCTGAATCTTTGAGAGCTGATTGTTTCTCTGTCTCTCCTTCTCGAACTCCTCAAAGTCAGAGGAATGAATGGTCCCACAAACAAAACATACCATAAGCTAAGCCTTGTGAAGCAGGTCACCGCAGAGCCATACATATCATGTGGTGTAGCTCGTCAAATCAAGTGGAGCATTGCACCTCGCATCACTTGCGTTTGTAGTTATATGAGGTAATTCGTGAATATTATCTGTGTTATCCAGGGGCCCGACTAGCTCGAGCCCACCAGAACAAACTGTTGAGTGGTTCTGGTGTCTTACATAAGCAGAGATAAGCGAGAACATGGGGCAGAACTAAGGGAGCTAAAACATGCCCCAAATAGAGGGATGTGTAGGGATCCTGTTTTGGTACTTACTATAAATTTGTTATCGTGGAGAAATTTCCTGCCTTGGTTCCTATATTTTGAAGAATTTCGGTTGATAATAATTTAAAGGCTTGAAGCTCATTCATACGAACTGAAATGCTGAATCCACCCCTGCCAGTCTCTCTTTTCTTCAAAATCGCAATTAACACAAGAGACGTTGATCTTCGCTTTGGGTTCAGACTTTACGCTGTCACATTTCTTTTCTGTGATAGCGAAGTTAAGACTCGATTCTCCAAGGTCTTGTTGCGTCAAATCGTAAGGAGGACAGTGGACATGAACTGGGATCTCGTTTGAAGCCGATTTAGAGAGTAGAAGCTGTTGTGACGGTGCTGGAGAAAGCATTCTGGTGTGGAAATTTTTTGGGACTTTCTCAAACTTAGGTTACCTTATGGTTCATCAATTCATCCGAACCATTCTTTGACTTATATTTGACTGATTAGTTGGCTTTGTCAGCACCGATCAACATAGTCCTGAAAAGTGTGCCTTCACGCTACGTATAAAAATAAAGGGAGAGGCACCTCCCAAGGAAAAATATAGTTCGGGATCTGAAAACGGCTTACATTAATGTTCTATAGCGCCTCATTCAATAACCAGTTCTCCTTGCAAGGGCAAGTCCAGAGTTGGGCGTTAGATGGGGTAATACCCCGGATACCCAGAAATCCGTCTAGTGGATTCCATCCAGAGGCCCTTTCACTAGGTATTCGTCCATCTAGAGAAGGCTCTGGTTTTACCCGGGTATACTAAGTATTAAATACGTACCCAGGTGGTTTATAATCTATAAAGTAGTATTATTAGTAGTAGTAAAGTAGTGTCACGTTCCTGTACTCTATAACTAATGTAGAGGCTAAGGAAGGTTAGGTTTAGTCGCTAATTCAAAGTAAGGTAGTTATCACTAGGGTAATTATAAAGAAATATTTAAACTAATGAGTAAAGCTTATAATCTCGGTGTTAACTTGAAGTTAAGTATAAAGCTCCTATCTAATAAAATACTATTCTACTTATATAGAACCTTTATTTTCCGGGATCCTATAGATCTTATAGATCTAGATCCTAGGATCTATATCCCTAAGATCCTTAGGATCCGTCACGTGGCTACGTAAATAACTATTACTAATCTTCCTGGCTAAACTATATTACAGGAGTTCTCTGTGGAGTAGTTCTGGCCAGTCACTTGGCTTCTAGTACCATGATGCTCCCGAGCCTCAGGCTCCTCACATGACCGGAAGTCACGTTCGTAACACCTTAGTAGGTAATTCCTTAGGCGTTTAAATACTTCTTCGTATTAATTAGTTATTCGAATAGTAAGGAAGGACGGGTAAGTATTATAAGGGGAAGTACTATCTTTATAAAGTTCTTAACAAATCCTCTATAAAAGCTACAGAAACCTGTCACACGGTGGGAGGGAAGCATGAGTGGCCCGGATGCACCATACGGTGTGATTCTATAGTGTCAGATATATGCCTTCTACCGATAAGCGGTAAGGCTATAATATATACTATATAGGAGATTAGATACGCGGTAAACTATAACGGTCACGTATTTACTCGTTATAAATACTAGAGGGTTACTTAGTGATAAGAGATCGGTTCGCATAAGTACGGGTTCTAGATAGTTACTAGATATTATTTTAAGATATTAATTTAAGTTAAGTATAAAGCTCCTATCTAATAAAATACTATTCTACTTATATAGAACCTTTATTCTTATAGATCGCTAAGGATCACCACGATCCCCCGCGACCTGTTTCTTGGCATTACTTTAGATCGCTACGATCTATTATGATCCCTTGTCACGTGATCCCTGGCCATATAATACTATAGCCTAATTACCTATATACTAAATACTACTATTACCTAATCTAGGAGTTCTCTTAGAGTAGGTCCTAGGAGTAAGGCTCCTAGGACCTATACTACTCCTAAGCCTTAGGCTCCTAGGATTTATTAGCGTCCTAGGAATCACTTGGCTCCTAAGAACGTGATCCGTAACACTATCCCCTTCCTAGCCTAGTATAGTCCTTATACTTAAGTACGTTAAAGGAATATCTCGTAAGGCCCTATAGCCTTCCCTTCTTCTTTAACATACCTTCCGATTTAAACAAGAAACAACTAGAACGAATAGCCCTTGCCTTACGAATCGAACGAAATAAACCGATAGAAATATCTCCCTATAACTTTTGTCTTCGTAACGGTCGACGCTATGTCGTGTCGTCCGCTAAATCCTCTCGTTACTCGTAATATGTCCGTCACGGCCGTCAGGCTTATAACTATACTTTTCGTCTTCCTTCCCTAAAGGATTAGGATTCCGTAGATCGCTAGCGTAAATAGCTACGCGATAAGAAGGATACTATAATACGTGAGATTCTCCGCTTAAATAAACAGGAAGAGATTCTAGACGTAAAAGAAAAGAAAATAATTAAAAATAGACTAAGTAGTCTAGACGAGCTAGACGCGCTCGAGCGGGCGGAGAAGGAGAGAGTAGAGGAGGCGGAACGTCTGGCTACGGTAGTAGAGGCCGAGCAGGCTAGTCGAAACTTGTCCGAGGCCGACGACTTCCTGGCCAACCCCTTACTCGACCCTAAGGTCTTCGCGAGTCTACCTTCTTTGTTTTAGGACGGGATCGCGGTGTTACCCCCCGATCCTTCTTAGCCTAGTCCTAACGGTAGAACCGCCTTAATAAGCCTAGGTAGTTAAGGTTTCCTTTAGGCTACTATAAATTTTCTAAATATAGGTAATCCTTCTATTTAATTAAGTAGTAAGGCTTACTCTTAACTAACTTATAGTCTAGGACCTCCTCGACTTCGTACTCCGCGTCGGTATTCACTAGTTAGATTTCCTCTTATAGAGCGGGTAGTACTCCGGATAGTACTTTCTCGAGGAGAGAGATATAGAATATATCGTGGATTTTCTAAGTTTTTAGTAGTCTAAGTCGATAATTAACTAGTCCGATAACTTTTACTATTTCGAATAGTCTAAGTTTTTTATAATCTAACTTATCGCTTAGTCTTTATATATTAATGTTTTTTCGTAATAAGTAGACTTTATCCCCCTCTTTTAGCGTAGGTCCTATTCTACGCTTCGAGTTATAGTAGATTACTAACCGTTATAATAAAAACGTAATATCGGTCGTAAGTTCCTTATATAGGTCTTTTATCTTATCGACCTTAACGATAGCTACTTCTATATTTATCGTATCTATTAATAGGTGTTAGTATACCGATAGGTTATATCCGAAATTCGCGAAGAATAGTAATACTCCTATAGCTTCTATATCCGCGCTATTAAACGCGAACTATACTAGTAGTAGTAACGCTACCTAGTTATCCTATTAGTAGTTTATATAGTAGCGGAGGTATACTTCTATTATTTAATTAACTCGTTCTGTTTATATATCCGACTACGGATAAAATACTATTAAGAGCTTCCGATTAATTCCGAGTCTAGCTATAAGCGTAGCCTAGAACTTTAATTTAAAGAGCTTATCTCTATCGGAAATAATTTCGTCCGGTAGTCTATATTATATAATAATCTATCGTAGGAAGGTATTAGCTATCTATTCTACTATATTACTTTCCTAGTATAGTATTATATATACGTATTTAGTAAGTCTATATACGATAACTAGGATCGAATCGTAAACGACTCCTGTTATTAGATCCTTAGAAAGTAGTAATTTAACTACGAAGTCTAGGGTAATTAACTTCTATAATTACGGAGGAGTTAAGGGTAATTTTATAAGTTTATACGAGGTATATCGTAACGACTTATTCCGTATATATATATCGTAATTCCTAACTACTTCCTTAACTACGTTCCTAATCCTAGGGAAATAGTATATTCGGGATAATCGTAAGAGTATCTTCGCGATTCCCTAATATCTATAAGCTAGTAGCTCGTGTTATTATTATATAAACGCGGTCCTAATTCCGGAAGGAATATAGATTCGTTCCTAGAATAGTAAGATCTTCTTCTCGTTCTAAGAGAATCCTATTCCTAGCGCTTTATTCTATTATTAGACTACGGGGTCTTTCTTATAACCTTTTCGAATTAGCTATTCGAAGGTAAGATCTTTTAATCGTATAATAGCGGCGAGCTATATTTTATTATAAACTAGTAATAACCCGTCTTCCTTAAAGATAGCTCTAGAAGGCGAAGTTTTATTACTTATATATTCTAGTTTCCGACTAAGTACGTCGGCTCGAGTATTCTCGATACCCTATACGTAACGAATTCTAAAATAGTACGAAGCGAGTGTTTCTACCTAACGGACTTACCGTCTGTTAAGCTCTTTTATAGTTATAAAGTAGATAAGGTTCTTATAATTAGTTAAGATCTTAACTTCTATATCTAACCCTTCGAGGTATACTCTCTATTCTCGTAATACTATCACGATCGCTAGTAACTCCTTATCGTATATTTTATAGTTAAGTTCTACTAGTATAAGTTTCCGAGAGAAGAATATAACTAGTCGCTAGCGACTATCTTCGCCGAGTTAACTATAGACTACCCTAATAGTAAAGTCAGACGAGTCCGTCTCTACTCGTTTCTTCTTCGTAAGATCGTAGTAAGCGAGAATTAGTTCCTTTAGAAATATTCCTTTTAGTATATCTATAGCTTCTTAGGCTTTAGAATTCTATTCGAATTCTTTATCTTTATAAGTAAGG
>JBAMDN010000530.1:0-50432 GCA_037074945.1 Tetracladium marchalianum
AGTAATAGATATTTATATCCGTAGAAGTTTTAGCGATAGTTACGTGTTTTATACTAAGACTATATATCGCTCCCGGTATTACTATCGCGTTAGTATTATTCGAGTACTACGACGCGCTTTTAGCTACGCGACGCGATATTATTATTAAAGCGCGATATTACTTACTTACGTATTTCTTTTATACCTTTATACCTAATTTCTTTTATATTCCTTATTTTAACCTAAACGATTACTATTCTCTTATTTTAGAACTTATTTTTATATATAAGAGAAGGATACTCTACTTATAAAGATATAAGAAGCTACTAATTAACTTTTTAGAGCTCGCTTATAGGGGTATATTATAACTAAGAGGAGTAATAATAGCTTTTATTAGTCAGAGTTATATAAAGTATAACTCTAGCCTTATATATCTTATACTTAGAACACGTAGTATAAGTACGATCCTATACGTGCTTAATAAGCTATAATCCTATATAATTAACTACTTACCCTCTCTCTTATAGAAGGGGTATAAGATTAATTCTATATATATAGTAGTACTTGTTACTACTTCTGTCACTCTTACATCCGCTACTTCTCTGCTCGTAGGCCTTCCCAAGTGTCACAGCTACCTAACTAGGTCTTCTCTTCTCTTCTCTTTATCTCCCTTATTAAATATATATCACGACGGCTTAGAAATATACTTTTTCTAAAGTAAAGTAAAGTAAAGTAAAGAAAAGTAATCCCCTACTATAGTCTTAGCTAAGCTATTAAAAGACTACCTTACGCTCGTATTATAGAGCTAGAGCTCTTTCTAGCGAAGATTCTCTAGGATTTAATCCCTGCGCTCTATTCGAGAGTCTTAATAATACGATTAAAGTAAAAGGATTTAACTAGATTATTCTTTTATCCTTCTTATATTAATCCGAACAAGGGACAGATTTTATTAAATAAAACATCGAATTTAGCTCTACTAGCGCTACTAAGTGTTTTAGGTAAAAAAGGGAATCGGCTACGTAAGAGCCACTTGTGTATTCTTTTATTATCGATGATACCACCGTTGGCCTGATTAATACATCCGGCATTAGCGATACACGTGAAGTGTAGTAAGATCACCTAAATATAGTAAATATTATAGTAACTCTTAGCGGATCTAAATATCTCGATAGAATATTGATTCTGCTAAAATCGAAAAACTCACGGTTAAATATTATATTCCGCTTCTATATTAACGAGTTGTTAATACATCGACATCGTGATGCTACGAATAATATAGTGTTTAGGTTTATAAACACTCGAAACGCTAATTACCTCCCTAGAGGTATACTAAATCCCCTAAGGCACTTGCTTAAGCGATACAAGTATGTTGATATTCCCCTCTCGACACGGACTATATACTACTTCGACTCGGAGGCTTTCCGCTTCTTAGCCGCGTAAAAACAAGGCGTTAATATAAAAAACATCGATACTTAGAGGATTAGCTAGGAGAAATCCGAAATTTCGACATCGAGAATACTAAAGTACTTTTAATCTCGAGACGTATATAAAGTCTAGGGGACGTTAAACCTAAATAAGAACCGCTAACTAATCTTACTTTTAATAAAGCCGATAGCGAATATTACTTAAGTAATTAGGTAGATAAATATATAATTAAAAGATAGTACGAAATAATTAGATACTACGAAGCTAAAGGAAGAAGACTTGTTAAGTCGACTTTACTTAAGTAAGATAGCCCCTTACACGGAAGCCACCGCTAAACCTTATACTATTTATACGAACGTTACTTGTCGCTAATTCCGACACGATAGAGATAGACTTATATTAAATTCTTAGAAAAAAGTATACTATAAAGATTATATACTAGATGTTAACAGGCGCGATAGTAAAATCGTAGTTAATAAAGTTAGCTATCCTACCTTAAAGAATTATTAGGTATTTTTAGATAAGAGCCTAAGGATAGAAGTAATTCTTACTTTGTTTATAGCTATAATTAGAACTAAACGCGACAGTCGAGGAGAGAATAGCAACGGCGGTCTCGTTTAAAAAGACGTTTATTATAGCTTATAAAAGCGAGCTTCTTACTAATAAAGAGGTAGAGGATCTTATCGAAGGTCTTTATCTCTTGGAATATTTCCGGGCGGATCTGAAGGCTCTTAAGACAGGTATTTAAATAGCGACTAAGTCGGCCTTATATTACGAGTTTCTATATCTAGATCTAGTAGATAAACAAAAATCTAGATTTTTAAAGAAAACTCTTAAAGTAATCGTTTAAATATACTAACAAGGTTCGATAGGTCGACACTCCTATTATTTAACATCCAGGATGTTGAGTCGCTTTCAAGTCAGGTTAAGTCGCTTTCAAGTCAGGTTAAGTCGCTTTCAAGTCAGGTTAAGTCGCTACCCCCCCATTCCGGCCACCTTACCAAAACTAACCTGAACACTAACACTCTAACTTTAAAAATTAATATCTTTTTACAACTCTTTACTAATTCTTTTGAAATTTGTCATTAATATCGTGATTATTATAAAGAACGATATACTAAAATATAATATTATACGTGCGCTCGTGTTGGGGGATTCACCCTTCTACTTTAGGACACTAGCTAGCTTAGATAGTTGATGCCTCAGGCATCAGGGATCGTAGACCAGAGAGCTTCTCTCTCTCTCTCTTTCTCTCTTTCTCTCTTTAGACGTACCCACACCACCGAATGTAACCACATTGTTGCCTTCATAGTGTTTCGTTTCCTTGTTATTCTCCTCTCTTTCTCGCATTCACTGTTTTCCAACTAGCAGCATCCACTGCTAGGACAGCTCGACGCGATTGAGAATAGTAAATCACTTCGTAATGTGATGGACAGCACCATCAGGTGATAAACCAGGTAGCATCCACTAATCAGAACAGAATGGCTAACTAATGGAAAGAGGGACTAAGGAACGGGTTTGTTCCGGCCGTGTATATAACCAGACCTTCTACCTTAAAAGTACTCGGTAGTTTAGATCTTTCTTTCACACCGTACCTATGAATCACGATATCTTCTCTTATGTCGTTACATGACTTACTAGACTCCTCTGTTCGATCAACAATATCACGTATTTGTGTCGTTACACGAATGATCCAGTCACCAAAACTGTTGGTTAGCCACCAACGTTAGGTTTCAGATATGCGATCACGTAATTAGTGAGTCGTAAGTGGAGACACGATGGCCAGCAGAGTAGGGTATTCCTAAACCTGGTATTGTCGTGTCTAAAGAAGAAGAGAAGAGGGAAGAGGGATCGGTGCTAGCCACCGATCTTAAATATCCATCATACAAAGAGTGAATGGCCAAACGCGTCACAAAGAGCGAAGCATCTGGCCCTTTCGCGTAATCATGTGACGACTTGATTCACTTCTGCCACAAAATCCCTTCTCTCACTCACGCTTACCTCACGGCTCACATTCCAGTTCGCTACACGCTACCTCTACAAATATCTTTTCACTATAGATTCTTTCCGGAAAATCCTTCATCTCAAGCGCACCCTTACCACATCGTCGCCAGACAGACACCCCAATTTGAAATATATTGAGAGAATGCCAGCTCGGTCCAAGGGAGTGCGTACAGTTCGAATGGCATATAGATTTCCAAGGACGGCAAAGCGTACACAGAACATTTTTCAAACTTGAAACTTCCAATTCTTGTAAGGCACGATGAAGACTACTATGGCGATGTTGTAGGCAGAAGATGGGCAGGCGTTAAAAAGGACCCGAAATTATGTTTGCTGACCTCAAAAGAATTGATATTGGAGACATTTTAGACGAGAGAGAATGGGATGAGTGTGAGGCAGATCTCATAAGGGCGCATATTCCGCATTCCGTCTGGGAACGCCACGCTGCAGGGACCATACGATGGTAGGATTTCGATCCAGAAGTTGAGGTGGCTGTGACAAAATATGTTCAGATGTATGTTGAAGTGATGTTTACGAGGGGAGATGAGTTTGAAACGGGTGAGCTTGAAATACTGGGGTTGAGGAGGATAAGTCTACTGAAGAGGATCAGCCTACGGAGGGTAAGTCTGAGGAGGACAGCTTTAAAGAGAATTACTTCGAGAAGAACGAGATAGAACTACGTCAAGTCAAGGCCATCTGGTCCAAAAACGAAAATTTTGAAGAATAGCGCAGGCGTCAAGATTGAACATACTCATCCTAGAAAAACTTGTATACTTACTTGGTTCTTCTGGTGTTTGATGCAAGGTTCGACGCCTTTCTACCTGCCATTCAAATTAACCTAATACTACACAAGGTACCTAGGTACTCTACTTTGTACACGCCAAGACACAATTCCACACGTGCCTTCCACTTGACTGCTCTCAGCGTCTACCGATTCCATCTCTACTCTGCAGAGCACTTGTTTCCACTCTCTACCCCCTTCTCCTCGCCAAGATAATCACACTACCCCACTCACAGTCCACCTCCACATCCCTCCACCCCTCTCCTTTTGCTGCCCACTCCCTCTCACTTTCCACAATCTTCTCAAACATCTCTGCCACCAAGTCTCTCTCCTTCTCCTTCTCCCCCTTCTTCTGATTCGCCTCCTTCCAGTTGTGATAACTGCTATACGTCGTCAAATATCCCTCAATATCCCCCAGCGTCACTCTCTTCCCAAATAACAACTCTCCCTCCCCCTTTCCCCCCTCCAGATTAGGCTCATACTCAATCCGTTGCACATCCTCCCACTCCTCTGTCGGTGGTACCACAGCTCTTAATTTATCACCAAGGATTTCGCGCTTGGCTTCCCAGAATGGTCCAAGTTTGCTGGGGTGGTAGGAATAATGTTGGATTAACTGCGAGGCAAGCGGGTGAGCGGGAAACACAGGGTCTTTGTACCCGATAAATGCTAGAGTACCGCCACTACGCACTTTGGAAGCGAGTGTTGGCCAGGTCTTACTGTAATCAAACCAATGCGCTGCTTGTCCGGCTGTGACGACGTCGACAGAGGAGTCGGATAGGAATGAGAGATCCTCGGAGGTGCCGGGGCGGTAGGAGATATTGTCTTGGGTGGTGGAGGAACGGGCTTGAGTGATCATGGTGGGGGAGGGGTCGGTGCCGATTACCTGGTTGAAGAATTGAGAGAGATTGCGTGGGATGGTGCCATGTCCTGTGCCTAGATCTAGAAGAAGGGAGGTTGGGCCGCGGTGGTAGGACAGGATTGTGCTGAAGACTTTGGGGGGGTAGATTGGTCGGAAGGTTGCATAGCCTGCTGCCGAGAAGGAGGCTTTTCTGTGAGAGATGTCAGATTGGAACAGACTTATGGAACGAGCAAAAAGCTTACGCAAAAGTCGCCATGATTACAAGTTTAAGATGTGTGGAAAACTGGAAAACAATAGTTGTTACGGTTCCTTGAGGATGACAAGGGAGAGTTGCTTTTTCTGAGAGTGTGAGTCGAGGCGGAAAGGTTGCTATACAGAAAGCAAAGGTAAATATACAATTTGATGACAGAATCACTCTAAGATTAGTGTATTGCGTCCTGTTGTGTATTGTTTTTGTGTAACTGAGAAGCAGAGAGCTGAAGAAGAGTCAAGTATACGAGAGAAAGGTGGGGTGTAAAACGGAGCTTGGAACTTCCAGCCTCATCCGTCAAACCGAGAACATTTTGAGGTGTCAGCAGAGGATAATGAATCAGGAAAAGTGGAATAATTCTCAATCTAAGCCGCAACTTATCTGAATTTGATCAACAACCTCGGGTGCGAGCAAGAAGAGCAAGCGACAGCGGACATCCAGACGCCCTTTTGTTGCTGTCAACGCCAAGCCCTTGGCTGACATCGGCATTCCACGGCTTCCCCAGATTTCGAGTCTTGAACCTCAAAGCTCGCCATCAACGCATTTACCCTTGGACATTTAGCCTTCAAGACTTCAATGCCCCTCGAAAGACCTTTGTAATACAACACCCAATTTTCCCAATTACTACAGCAAACGAAGATATACTTTCATGAAAATGGCCACCGAAGCAACAGCCCGCGCGTTCTTTTCGCAACCCTACTTCGCGGTCGTTGGAGCCTCATCCGACCCCACCAAGTTCGGACACAAGAGTTCGTCCGACTTCCTCCCTAAATTCCCTTTGACTACATTTTCACACGAGTCAAAGCATCTACTAATTTTTATCTGTTATCTAACAGTATTCACATGGTACACCCACCACAACCTCCCAGCAACCCCAATCAACCCATCCTCCTCCGAAATCAAAGCATATCCACCATACCCCGACCTAGAGATCAAATCGTACCCCACACTCCCCAACCTCTCCTCTTTACCACATCCTACCGAAACAGCAGTTTCGATAATCACGCCTCCAAAGGTAACGATTAAAGTACTCGAGGAGGCGAAGAAGTTGGGTATTAAAGCCGTGTGGTTGCAACCAGGCACGTTTGATGATAAGGTATGGGAGTTTGCGACGGAGAGCTTTGAGGCTGCTGTGGGTGGTGATGGTGGAAGGGGAAGTGAAGGCTGGTGTGTTTTGGTAGATGGGGAGAGAGCTGCTAAGTTGGCTGGGAGGGAGATCAAGTTGTGATGCCACAAATGGTCGAATGGGTTGGTCCTGTGGGATATATGCAACCATGGTTACTAATTTACAAAACGTTGAAAGTCTTCATGGAAGAGTGACATGAAGTACAAACACGCAGATCTCTCAAGAAAATTTAGGAATCAACATCCGGAAATCAAACTACCCATCAATACATTATACTAGACCTGAGCGCCCAAGTGCTGCAGATGCGGTTGATCATGTGGTCTGGCATGGTGTTATCCATGACAGAAATCAGGTAGGTAGATATTACGGTTGATTTTCCAATTTGCTTAGTTGCTAGATACTCCAAATTTTGTCACTAGACGCAGACACCACTCATATCAGTTGCTCTCTATCGTAGTTTTGAGTCCCTTCCATTGATCACAAGACTCCCAACAACGCCGTATTCTTTCTAGCAACACCACTTCAAACATCTTTCTTTACCAATCCCGCGAAAATTCTACGACTTCTCCTTCAACTCCTTCTTGTGCTCAGTATAGATTGTCGCAGTGTCGACTTCAATTATGCAGCAGAATAATCGCGAAGCACTCCTGTAAAATGATCGTCGTGCGTTTGCGCAATCCTTTAGGACCAGCCCACCAAATTTCCAGTAGTACCCGTAACTTTGGCCATCGGTTCGGTACAATTGAAACTGGTCATCCCCTTCATTCTTGTAGAGACCCGCGGTTGCAGAGCTGGTTTGGAATTGGTTCGTTACTTACGGAAGCATTTCCACACGCTTGACGAGTAACATGGTTCAAAAGTTCGGTCTTGGGACGTAGGAATACAGGTGCAACCGAGAGGGCTGATTAGCTAATCATACTTACTGAGATGCCACAGAGGGATGTTGGTAAAATGTATCTCGATCTCATTGATGTTGCCGGCGTTTGCCGTGTCACCATTGCCGCTGCATCAAACGCCACGTCTGGTGCCGGACACATCGCCCTAAGCTGCTCCAGCCCTCGCTATTCAGAATTCTGTTGCAATCGGGATCTTGATCGTGGATTGAAACCAGTCGAAGGTGCCGGCGATATTGAGCACTCTTGATTGTATGGAAATCGAAATTGGCGTGGCTGACTGGGAGGAGAGCGCCGAGGATGGCGATGAATGGAAGGGAGAACGTCATTACAAAAGGATTAAGGGATATTGGGAAGAATATTGAGAAGTCTGATCTGACAGAACTGAGTGAGGGGAGAGATGTTTATGACTGGATGGAGGTGGTTTATGTACTGCGAAAGATACTAAGCTAACAAGTATACATATGGAAAAGAGGGATGTTGTTGCTTGGCCAATTTCACGTCCTCCTTTCTGTCACGGTATACACTACTGCCACCATCTTCAATCTGTTGATCGACTTTGCTAGGAGTAACTGGAGGTCTCGTGTTGAGCATCGCCTGGTTTTCATTGTCCAGTGTTGGTGGGTGACCCAAGCGCTTTTGAAATCCTCAATGTTGATCAGATGACGACTTTCATCCGAGGATCGAAATTCTTTACGGTTTCGACAGATGTAAGTTGACACCAGACAGTGTGAAAGTATTCGTTCTGGTCTATTATATCAGTAAGTTATTGCTCGCAAACAAACCTCGGCAGTGATAGCACAAGTTTTGAAAACGCCGGTGTTCACACTACCGTCTTCAATTTTGGCGTCCCTTTGAGTGGCCAGACACACCTTCACTAAACACAAAACCACATCAACCGTCAGGCTTGTTTCAAGTAAGATGGGCGAAATTTTCGTTGCTGGAATGGAATGGATTGTAGGATCGCCATCTTTCCCCACGATTCGTATTGACCACGCTGACGGGCTCACAGCCACATCCTTCTCCACACACTAAAATCCAACACGACCACCACCTCATCGCAAACTCGGCATTGCACAATCCTCGGGATCTTAAAATAGTATATGATCAAAAGCGCAGTTCTTATCTGCGCTTATTTCATTCCTTT
Source organism: Tetracladium marchalianum (assembly GCA_037074945.1). Taxonomy (NCBI): domain Eukaryota; kingdom Fungi; phylum Ascomycota; class Leotiomycetes; order Helotiales; genus Tetracladium; species Tetracladium marchalianum. The sequence goes on from JBAMDN010000530.1 coordinate 8,462, forward strand.
CGTTTCTCACGCGCGATTGTTTTGCTTCGAGAGCCGTTGTCGTGTAACTTGATTACAGAAGCTTGGCGTGGCACTCTATGTTACCAACAGGTAATGGGGACAAAGAACTTCAAGAGCAATGGCCACATTCAAAGCGTGTGGTATTTGAAATAAGTTTAAACTGTTCGTATTGTATTACATACTCGTGTTCGATTTCAAATATGCTCTGAAGCTATCGTCATTGCAAGTTGTTGGCAAGTGTCACAAACTTGCATTTGTTGACGATCACTCGGTTCCTCCTCGGAGTATTCGCCGTACAGTCCATTCAGATACGATTCGGATCTTATGTCATGCATTTTAGTAGTCCTAAGATATCATGAGTCTTTGGTTTTGTGAGCATGGCAATTAAGTGAGGGCTGGAGTTGTGCTTAGTGTTGCTGAGCCTCGCTTATATCACGAGACTTGATCTCGAGATTTCTCGTTCACGGATTATTCGGGCAAGGCAATGCTGCAACTTTGATTGGGATACAATTTGATCGGAGGAGCTACGTGAGCATTTGCATTGCGCAGTCAATCAAGTGTCTGTTGTGCCCCGCCTTGGAAGTGCAGAATACGACCCTCCAAATAGTATCAGAAAGATGGGGTCAATTGCTCTAACATCTATATAAGAACTCAGAAGTGCACACTCAGTAAAAAGGTTATTCTCACCATCATTAAATTAATCTCTTGCACACTTCTAACGCATCCAAACGAACAGTAATCTTTCTTCACCAAAACAAACCCACAATCCCCAGACCACCATCCAAAATGCAACTCATCAACGTTCTCACTGTTGCCGCATCTTTGGCCCTCACCACCACCGCAGCACCAACAGCTCGCCGTGCCAATACTGTCTCAATCACACTCAAAGGTGCCGCCGACGCTGCCTACACTATCTCCATTCCAGCCGACAACGCCTTCCACCCCACCAATAACGTCCTCTCCATCTCCTCCGTCCTCAGTAACGACATCAACGTTGCTCAACTCTGCACCCTTCAAACTGTTGATTATCCACCCGCTCTCGTTCCCATCGCTCCAAATGAGTGGAACGTTGGACCTCCCCAGACCGTTACCAATGTGAAGTGCTCTGGTGGAAGCCCACCTGTCACTCAACCAGATGTCGTTCACATTGAGTTCCAAGGTGCCGATCCAAGTCAAGGTGCTAAATATGGTTTGGATGTGAAGTTGGATGGAACTGTTTATCACACCAGTAAGTTCTTTTCCTCCCCGACAACTATCTCAGCTCGAGAAAATCCCATTTTCGCCTTTGCAAATATTCGAATTAAGACTAACAGAATAAAACAGACAATGCTCTCAGTATTTCAACAATTTACACCACTTTCCAAGGTCTTCCCAACTGTGAGATCATTGTGGTTGACCATGATGCCGATGTCACCCCAATCGCTCCTAATGTGTGGGCTCTGGGCCCACCTCAAACCGTTGTCAGCATCTCTTGCACTAAATAAGTCACCTACTTGCTTTTGAATCAACGGTCACCGGATCATGTCTTTGAGGCTGTGGAGAATTTCCACCGGAGAAGGGGGCGAGGTGATGGACATTTGCATGGATGCGGAGTTGAAACTTTGGAGTGTTTTCTTTTGGGTAGATCTAATAGCGGCGCTGCTTGGGGGGATTGCATGGATGGGATGGAGGGTCATGAATTCATGATTACATGGTCTCGTCTTTTTACACTCCTTACAACTAAGATAATCTATACACTTTCGCGGCTCGAGCCGAAGCAAAACTCTTGTCGATCTCTGATGGCGGCTGCTTGAGATGCTCCAACTTCGGTGAAATTCCACGCGATTGTGTGTATATTAACATTGGATTGAATTTATATTACACAAGTTTCTCTCGCTACATCGCATCTTGACCTGCTTATTACATGCTCTATTCTATTATAAGACTTCTATTTTAGGCATAGGACACTTGTTTAGTCAGCTGACTGGGGGATGCCCTTGCTTTCGCTTCTCCTCATTTGGCGACCTGCTTCTCGCCAGTCAGTTAACTCTCAAGTTCTCGCAAAAATGTTGATTTGAGGGTGGTGGAATATCCGTGAGAATGGTGAGTGCTCGCAAAACAGACCTTTTCGCAATGTCAAACCATGAACCAATTTAGCTAATGTTCACTTTGGCGAAACAGGACAGTGGCAGCAATACCATAGCACATTAAGAGGCTAAATCACGCATTCAGATGACTACAATACCTACGAGCTACTTTAAGTCCTCCTTAATTTTTAAAACGTCAAACTGTGAAAACTAAAACCAATTCCATTTCCACTCCCGCTTAAGTAGCGTATTAATTTCGTTTTCCACCTCGACTTGAACGTGTCGCACTTGACCGTTTCCGTTTGACGCGATGATGAAGAATACCCTGGCTCGCAAGCAATGGTGTTGATGATGCGGAGAATTAGACCTCTCACCGGGATTCCGTCTTTTAACGCACTTCCTCACAAACCCTTCCATCAGTCTCAACCTCACCTCCCCATCAACAAGCCCCGGAAGACATTTGGCCGCACGTGAAAAATTCAGTGTGCCTCGCCTCCCCCAAGAAGTCCTCAACCTAATCCCCCACGAGACTTTACCTCGCGATATCATCTCCCTCGCTCAAGCCTCGAAGAAAACCGAAAAATGGTATTACTCATCCCCAGACATTCCTCAATCTCCAAATCTGACCCTTCGGAAATCCGAACTTTCACTGCCTTGTTGTGGGGTGAGAAGAAGTGTTGAGGGGTGTGCTGTTTGATCTGCTACAAGTGGGAGCACATTGGCTGCCTAGCCAAAGAAACCCCCCCGGTGATCATCAATAGCACTCAGACACCTTCATACACATGTCTAGACTGCACCACCACTACCACGACCAACATCAACACCTCAAATTCACTCTCATCTTCAGTCACCCCACAAAGCAAATTAACGTCAGGCGCCCTTCACCTCGAACACTCCACAAACGACCCTCTCAAGCCCCGTCCAAACGCCTTCACAGTCACTATAATCTCAGCCAGCATAGAAGCAGGAGAGAACATTTCAAAATCAGAAGAGAGATTATTATGTGTACGAGCATCACCACCTGCGTTTATCGGAGCGACGAGGCTAGGGCCGGGTGGACGGCGCACGCCTGTTCCGCCTGTGATGTTAGATTATGTGGTTTTATTTGGATTAAAGTGGAGTGGGGTTGCTAATGGATTTGGGACTGGGTGAGAAAGGGATGAGGAGACGATGGTGTGGTGGAGGGGGTATCTTGGAGGGTAAATTTCTGGGAACAGATAGATATTCGGAAGAGGGTGATGAAGGGAGTTCTCGAACGCACTCGGAAAATTTGTTGTCGTAAGAAACCTCGAGAAAGAGTAGAGAAGACTGAACTTAAACTCAAAACTCCGGCTAAGGTTGGATTGAGCCAGGAAGAAGCCAGCAGCACAACTTCCTCATTTCTATTCCGATCTTACCTCATAACGACCCTCAAATAAATAGCAACTGTTCCTATGGCATTATAAGCCAAAGGTTTCAGCCTCCTATCCCCTTCACACAAACCACTCATACCCTTGATAAACAAGCTCCGACTGCCCCGTTGTCATCTCTACAACTGAATCTCTTCCACTTACAATCAAAACCACGCATCCAACCGACAATTTCTCCTTAACCCACTTCCAAAACCGAACATTATGTCTCAACCGCATATTACCCAACTCCCTCATCTCAAGAACCCTCAATCTCGGCCAAAACGCATTCATATCAATCGGAGGATTGCAATAAATCGTTTCGGACTCTGCGCTATTGAATATCCACCCATCACCCGTATGACTATACGAAACTCTTCGAGGGAGGTGAGATTGGAGAGTGATTTGAGAATTCGTGGCGGGGCCTTGGTTCCGAATCGCTGCGGGTGAGGTCCTCTCTCACGGTCACATCGTAAATGGCGAAGCGCTCCTAGCATGGGGATGGAAAGGGTGAGGTGTTTAAGTATGGGAGCGAGTAGGTCGAGAAGTGCGCAGATGTTGGGGATGCGAAGGACGGAGACTGTGTCTGTGAAGCCGAGGTAGAGGGTGGTACAGTATTTGAGACGTCTGAGTTGGGATTCATTTGGTCTTCGTCGGAGCTGAGCTTTCCAGGGAGGAGAGTTTTGATTTTCGGAAAGTCTGGGTGGTTCTAGGGTTTCTAGGAGTTGTGTGATGCGTGGATATGTATTGACGTACAGACAGTGGGAGTAAAGCAGACGGACAGAAACGGAGTGTGTGAGCTTTGAAGTGAGCGTCAGAGCAAGTAGAGTTTTTGTGAAAGAGTCGGATGCTGTGAGTATATTTGATTTGATGGAAAAAGTTGGCATAAGAGATTCGATGATATGGATGATAATTTCTGTGTAGTTGATTAGCAGATGACTTTCAGGGGAGTCGAATTTAAGGCAGCAGTTAGTTATTTTGAGAGAGTCACACACTGGCAAAAAAAAAAATTTCAGTGATCAGACTCAATACTAACCTGGTGGAAGCAGTATAGTTGTCATTTTTGAGTTTGTGTTATGCTTGCAGTGGTTGTTGCATGTGTGTGTTGTGTGTGGTTGGCTTCTTGGAGGGGCAGATGGATGGCAAGATGTACCAAGATGGCGGGGTCTTAACTGTCATCCAAATTAGGTCGAAAATAAACATACACTGTCACTGGAAGCAACTTTCATTCGAGTCATTTTGCGCATCGAGCAGAATACCACTAGTTTTTATACTTTATAATGAGAAGTAAATTGCAGACTATTTTCGAATATGCGCATGTCTGGGAGACTTTGTTCGCTCCGCGATTCGGATATAATTCGAGATGTCGTGCGCTTGACCAATTCATCTGTAAAGCACATGTCCACCCACCCACAAAGTAGAACAGGGCATAGTGCGCCCATCGTCCCATCCGGAAACTTCGTCCTATTTTCGGAAAGAAAAAATGCGTGTCATGCTGTCATCTTCGCTCCATCTATAAAATCCTTCCCATGCTCATGGCAAACATGGATATCTTGCGCCACTCTCTTCTACCTTTAAAAACCAGCTTACGCTCAAAGCAAATTCGAATATTGTGCACTCATTCGCGTGTCCAATGGTAGTGATGATCTTGTAAAGCATTGCCGCGGCCGATGCTTCTGTCGAGCCCTCTTCCGTTTTCATTGATGAACTTCCAACTTGTGCTCAAGATGGCTCCTCACTACACTTAAAGAATTCAGTAGCCAACCCTTAAATGAATACAAGACTCAAGTCAGACAAGTCATCGGGGATTGAGATTGGCACATATGAGATCTGCAGTGCGTGGTTTCCGTCCATGATGAAATCAATATCTAATGCGAGCGTCTTGAGCTTACTGGAATCGTCGGACATGTGCAGCTCCATTCTTTTCTCAGTAGCCTTGCCAACTTGACCTTCTCAATACATCTCCACAAATTCGTCAGCCAATTTCTCATCACGAAACTCACCAGGACTGTTAAAAATCACTCGCCCCAATGTCGACTAAAGCTCCCAAGACTTCCAAGACTTAAGGATAGAGCATGAATACTTCAGAGCAAGAATTCATAAGTTTGGCTAGTGTGTCGAGTGCAGCTTTTCGTGTGGTATTTCGTCATAAATCCAGTCATGCGTCCAGAAGTCCCGCAGGAACTCCATCTCTACACTGTAAAATACTTCGAGAGAATCCAGCTATCACAACATGGGGCGGAAGACTCTCTTATTCTTCTCATAGGCCAGAAAGATTTTTGTGGATACTCAAAATCTGGGCACTTGAATGAGGCGCTTGAGATGTGGAGCGATAAGATCAAATAGTCGCCCGATTTTATTGGCGTCGGAAAGGTATTTTATGCTGAAGTGATCACCGAAAGAACCAAGGTGAAGTGAGATTGCATACCGAGCAAACTGCGGTTGAACAAACTTCGGCTTTAGAGTGGCTACTGACCTGAGTCTGGAGCTGATGGCCATCTTGAGCTGGAGAGTAATGGTCAGCTCTTCGAGACGCTCAAACGAGTCGATCGATGTAGAGGCAGTGGGAGTAGAGGAGAGGGAGGGCATAGGCGCATTTAAACTGCGATGTTCTAGCCAGGGAGATAAGCCTTTTGGTAATAGAGTCAGACGCAGGGAGCGCAATATAATTCTGCATGTGCTCAGGGACCAAGCTATCGATGATCTGTAGGATTATCTCGTTTGGGAGAAAGGCCTCGGACTCGACAGAGCAGATGGAGCCGAGATCTTAAGGATGATTGATTGATGACAAGATAAATTTCAAGGAAAGAAATATATAGGTCAGATGAAGTGAAGTGAATAAGCTGACCATATGATTCTGAGTCTCGGCTAAATGCAGGGCGACGCGATTTGGCGTGTCCACCGCCTTTGTCTTTCTGCCAGTCTTGGCACGGTTGCTGGGCCAGTGGCCCAGCAAAACCAACTCTAAACATCCCCACAACTCACATCCCCTTCCAGACCGCTCACACACAAGACACATCACATCACCATCTTGTTTCTTTCTCATTTTCCTCCCAGACACAACCTACACCCTCCACACTACACATCTAGTATAATTATATCTTCAAAACTCACAATGGTACGTGTTTTCCACGTTTGCTTGTTTGCTCTCTCAGCTGGTAGGATTGGCGCACGGGAAGTTTCGAGCCAGCGAAAATAGTGTTTGCAGTCAGCCATCAACAACGGCCAGGAGGGGAAAGGCAGGCGCAAGGAATGGGGATAGTTATCAAGCAAACCAACAATTCCTCTACTTCTCCTTTATCTGCAAACATCTACAAACGCAACGCTATCCATCGCCGCATCCATCGCTTCAAAAGCCCCCTTTTTGGTTATCGCAGGATTCTTCATAACAGCGATACCGCGTCCTACCCCTTATAACGCAAAAAACAACTATCAAGATGGGTTCAACAGCAACTAACAACACCTCTTACGACCCACAGGCCTCTACCAACTATAAGGAAGCATTTGCCCTCTTCGACAAGCGTGGCAATCAGCGTGTGGCACTCGATGCCCTTGGAGATTTGCTACGAGCATGTGGACAAAACCCAACTTTGAGCGAGATCCGTGATTTGGAAAAGGGAATCGGTGGTGACTGTATGTTTTCCCAGCCGTCAACGCAATACAAGGATCAATTACTGATCATAGCTCCCGCCAAATAGTCGATTTCGAAACCTTCTCCAAGATCCTCAACAGACCAGGCGGATTCCGTGATCCTGGCGAGCCAGAGGAATACTGCCGTGGTTTCCAAGTTTTCGACAAGGACATGACCGGGTTCATTGGAGTTGGTCAGCTTCGTTATATCCTCACAAACTTGGGAGAGAAAATGAGCGATGAGGAAGTGGACGAGTTGTTGAAGGCTGTGGACACGAGTTCAGGGGAGATCAACTATACTGGTATGCTCATTTTCTCATCGTCTTTTGACTGTGTACGGGGACAAGCTGACAATTCGATTACAGAACTCGTTCGCACAATCCTTGCCAACTAGAGCTCCTGCACAATATTCAAAAAAGGTAGACGAGGCTGGGAAAAGAGACGGGCGCATTCTTTTCTTGTACGACATATTCACGGCATGATATGGAATGATTGATCGGGCTGGGGTTATTATGGAAGGCGTTTTTGCGTCTTTATGGATTCCCTTTTTGGGCCTTTCGCAGGGCATGGGTGGATATTGATTGATCATAGCATAGATAGGAAAGGTCTTACAATAACAGAATTGCATGTGTTTTTTTATGAACAAGAAAAAATGTCTATGCATCAGCATGATTGAATATGTGTGCTCAATTGGTATCTTCCACATCCCAACAACAACGGCATGTAACGCCCTGGCTATGCAACAAACCAAAAAATCTCCAACCAACAAGTCTCACAACCAACACCTCATTCAAAAACTCCAGCACCGCTACCAATCTCCACATCGGCCTCGATAATCTTTTTCCCACTCGCCATAACATCCGTACTCACAATTCCATCTGGAAGTAAATAAAGAATCTTGCCCTTATAGCTCTCCTCTACTCCTTGTCCCTGCGCAGCTCCTCCATCTCCATCGATATCCATCGCATCTCCTCCTGCACCAACTATTTCATATCCGACTACGACCCTACACCTCCCACACCGATATAACAACCTCTTCTCGAATCCGTCTGTCCGACGAATTATGGTAGGGTTACTGGAAGATAAAAGGGAAATGAGAATTGTATAGCCTGCCGAGGGCACCGTCGCTTCTTCTGCTACTCTCGAGAGGGCTTCTGATTTTCCTTTGCCTTTGGTGTTCGTGTCGGTGGTTTCGTCGATTTCGGAGTCATTGTCGGAATTTGAGTCTGTGGGGAGGGAGAATTGAGGTGGAGCTGAAGGTAAAGGGAGGATTATGTCGCCTGTTTCAGTAGGAGGTGTTGATGAAGAGGTGGGTTGGCGGCGTGGCAGAGAGCTGAGGGTGTGTGTTGATGCGAGGAGGAGGGATGTGCAGAGGCAGTGGTAGGTGTGGATTGTAGGTGGGAGTGCCATTGTGCTTGTGTTGTATCTTTATTTGAGTTCTTTCGGTTCTGTGGTTCTCGTCTTGATGCTGGCTTCCTTGTGCTACCTTGTCTCTTGAAGCTGTATTTTGATGTTGTAGTGGTGGGGGTTGAGCAAGGGAGAAGTTCTCTTCTTGCTTTGCTGCAGCAGATATGATCGAGTGATGGCCGACTCGGGCGGTGTTGAATTGAGGCAAGGAGATGATACGGGCGAGATGGACAATTGAGATGGACGGTAGCTTCTAGGGTTTGTTGGGTTTACTGTCATCAAATTGCAGCGCTGTTCTTGTTGTTCCTGAAAGATTGGCATCCGGCACATCCCCAGATCTGGTCCCCTGCAATCGCATCGGAGCTGCAGCCACCAGCTCTCGCCCGGAAGCTTCACTCGTTATCGTTTGTTTCAACGTGTCGCAACGACAACCACAACCTCCCCATTGTCCTTCCACTCGCCCATCACCAGCCTTTATTCAAACCTACTCCCCCCTTCACTTCACTATTCCTTCCATCATCCCCACACATCTCGCCTCATCACTCTAAAGGTCAACAACCCTCCCCATATACCCGGGCGTCTATTAACGCCCACCTTGCTCCACCCTGGCGCTCCTCTTCAGCTCACCTACCCGTTTGATCATCATAGCAGTTGTCCTCTTCACTGCTATAATAACGCTGGCTCCCACTCGCATCTTCCCCCGAGTGACTTCGCTCCTCCACCAGCTCCGTCCTATCGTCTATCACCCCACCTCTTTCGTCCGTCCCATCACAAACTCTAGCATGGCGCCCGCTGCATACAGGAAGCCTCCTCAGGCTCCTCCCTCCTTCACTGCTACCCCGGATAGCCTGGTTGCGGATGCGAAGAAGATCTGCGAGCATTCGAGAAGCATTCTGGATACCATCGCGAAGGAGATTACTCCGGAGAAAGCTACTTTTGCAAGTGTCTTGAAACCGATGATTGAGGATGAGAATGCGAGCTCCCTCCAAACACGCATCATTGGTTTCTACCAAGCTGTATCTGCCGAGAGTGAGCTTAGAGATGCGTCTACCAAAGCTGAGCAGATTATGGATGACTACGGTATCGAAGCTGCGATGAGAGAGGACATCTACAAGCTTGTCGAGGCTGCGTATCAGAAGAAGGAGGAGCTGGACCCCGAGAGTCAGAGATTGTTGGAGAAGGAGAGGAAATCGTATATTCGAAATGGATTAGGAATACCAGAGGGAAAGGACAGGGATAGGTTCAAGGAGATCAAGAAGCGTTTGAGTCAGCTTGCGATTACGTTCCAGAAGAATTTGAATGAGGAGAATGGAGGCATTTGGTTCACGTTGAAGGAGCTGGAAGGGGTGCCGGAGGATGTTATTTCGACTTTGGAGAAGGGAACCGGTGAGAATGAGGGCAAGGTTCGCTTGAGTTTCAAGTATCCGGATTTGTTCCCTACCTTGAAGTTTGCTTTGAATGAGGAGACCAGAAAGAAGGTGTTTATTCAGAACGAGAACAAGGTATGTTTTTTGACGGACGGGTATGGTGTGCGACGCTAATAGGTTCAGTGCAATGAGAACGTTCCCATCTTCACTGAAGCTATCGTTCTTCGTGATGAAGCCGCCAGACTTCTTGGATATCCGGATCATGCCTCATTCAGAATTGAAGACAAGATGGCCAAGACTCCCAAGACAGTCAACGACTTTTTGGCTGATTTGAGATCTCAACTCACTGCTGGTGGTCTCAAGGAAATTGAGCATCTCAAGTCCATTAAGCAGGCAGATATGAAGGCTAGGGGCATCGAGACTGCCAATGATGGAAACTACTATCTCTGGGATCATCGCTTTTACGATCGCCTGCAACGCGAGAAAGAGTTTTCCATCGACGAGAGTGAAGTTGCAAACTACTTCCCATTGAAGAGTACCATCGAAGGCATGCTTCACATTTTTGAGGAGTTGTTTGGATTTGTGTTTGTGGAGCTGGATGCCGAAGCTCGTACAGCCCTTTCTGGTAAGTTTTTTTATCTAACCGCAGGATCAAAGCTAATAGTGCAGAATCCGGTGAAGGTAAAGACATCGCCTGGCATGAAGATGTGAAAATCTTCAGCGTCTGGGATGACGAAGCAGAGGGAGGAGGTTTCATCGGTTACCTCTATTTAGACCTTCACCCCCGTAATGGCAAGTATCCTCACGCTGCCAACTTTTCTCTGCAACCTGGCTTCCTCCAGAAGAATGGCACTCGCCGCTATCCAGCCACCGCGCTCGTCTGCAACTTCTCCAAGCCAACAGCCAACAAGCCTTCCCTCCTCAAACACGACGAGGTCGTCACCCTCTTTCACGAACTCGGTCACGGTATCCACGATCTTGCGGCTCGTACTACATACGCTCGTTTCCACGGAACATCCGTCGTGCGTGACTTCGTCGAGGCGCCAAGTCAGATGCTCGAAAACTGGTGCTGGACTCCGTCACAACTCAAGTCTCTCAGCTCTCATTGGGAGACCGGCGCCCAGATCCCAGATGAGTTGATCGAGAAGCAAATCGGAGTCAAACATGTCAACGATGCTTTGTTCAATCTCAGACAACTCCATTTCGGTATCTTCGACATGACCATCCACACCCCAGCCACCCACCAAACTGCAGTTGATTTCGAACTCTCATCGCTCTACAATGACCTCCGCACTCAAATCTCCGGCCTCAAGGGTCCAGAAGCACTGGGTAGTCCATCGAACTGGGGTAATGGCCAAGCGACATTCTCTCATCTCATCGGTGGTTATGATGCTGGATATTACGGTTATTTGAGCAGTCAGGTCTACTCGGCAGATATGTTCTATTCTGTTTTCAAGAAGGATCCGATGGATGGTGTGCAGGGAAGGAGGTACAGACACATGGTGTTGGAGAAGGGAGGTGCTCAGGATGAGATGACGACTTTGAAGGGATTTTTGGGTAGAGAGCCAAGCAGTGAGGCATTTTATAAGGAGTTGGGGTTAGGTGGGTCGAAGTTATAGGTGGTATAGGGTTGTCATTGAGTGATCCCAAAAAGTTCAAGTGGTGGCCTAATGCTTTTGCGGACGGGCGGCATGTTGAGCAGCAGGGCACAGTTAAGGAATAGGCGACAGAATTAACAAGAAATGAAAGAAAAACTAACATCGAAGAATTAGTTGAGCATTTAAATAGATGCCAAAAGAATATCATTTTTCTATCGGCTCTACTCGCTTACAACGTCATTTGATCAAGCAACACGCTAGTCTCATTAGTCTCACTAGTCTCACTAGTCTCAAGAATGGGCCCATGCAAAGGTACAGTACCTATTTTACTCCACCTTCCTCATTAGGAGATTCGCAACGACGGTCCACGCTGCCCACTCATAAATGGGGATGGATGTCTCTCGCCGATCATTCATCCCTCAAAATAATTCTATCTCGTGGCATTCTTCTTATGATTTAGCTTAATTGTCTGTCTCTGGCACAATTCAAAATGCCCAACTCTTCTATAACAGCCTTGTTCATCCAACTCCTCGCTACCTCCGGATGTGTAGTAGCGGCATCATCGACGTCTCCATCTCACTATGATATTAGCAATCCTCAAATTCAAAAGTTACCCACCCTTCGTGAACAAGCTAAGATTCAAGATGGATGGATGAAAGAGAGGAGAGAGAATGTTCCGGAGGTGTTGAGGAAGTATGGGGTCGGTGCTTGGTTGGTTCGTCCCTCTCCCATTTATCTCACACTCTCACTACCTAGTGTTCCTCCCTATGAATACATATCTTCCGTCGACAGTGATATCGAATATCGGCTAACAAATATAACAGATGTCCCAAAAAGAATACGCCGAAGACACAGCGTTCTGGTCTCTCAAACACGCTACGCAATTCTCCGCTCGCCGCCGCACAATCGACCTCTTCATCGCCAACGCCACCTCGGACTCCCCATCCTCATACACTTGGATCGACAACACGCCCGATGTCTGGACCGATGTCGTCGCCATCCTTGAGCGTGAGAATCCAGAGAGTGTTGTTGTCAATGTTGATTCTGATGTGGCGTTCTCTTCCGGCTTGCATGCGGGGGAGTTGGGTAATCTATTGAAGGAGTTGCCGAGGAAGTGGAAAGAGAGGTTAGTGAGGGAGAGAATGGTTGCTGTGGAGGTTATTGCGACGATGCCGAAGAGTAGACTGGGCTGGTATAGGAAGATGCAGGAGACAGCGTGGAAGATGATTGATGTTGGGTTTAGTAATGAGGTTATCACGCCGGGAGTTACTAGTACTACTGTATGTTTTGGTTTCTCATATTCGTTTTATTCTCTATTCTTTATGTACAAAGCGATGGGGGTGGTTTGATAGGAAGATTGTAATGGCCAAGCCGAGTTAATGACTGACTGTAATCGAAATAGGATGTGGAATGGTATTTGAGAGAGTTAATTCAACTACACAACTATACCACTTGGTTCCAACCCGACGTCACCATCCTCGGCCCCAATGATGACGAACCCAACACCCCCGGCGGCGGAACCCCAGATATCATCCAGCACGGCGATATCCTCCACGTCGATTTCGGCGTGACGGCCATGGGTCTCAACACCGACACTCAACATCTTGCTTACGTGCTCTACCCGGGTGAAACCGCAGCCGATGTTCCGCAATCACTAAAAGAGGGCATGAAGAAAGTGAATCGATTGCAGGATATTGTGAAGGGGAATATGAAGGTTGGAAAGAGCGGGAATGAGATTTTGAAGACGAGTTTGGAGGAGATGAGAAGGGAGGGGTTGGAGGGGAAGATATATTCGCATCCGATTGGGGATTGGGGTCATTCGGCTGGGACGTTGGTTGGTAAGATCTTTTTTCTTATATCCTTATCCTCTCGTCACACCCTCATCATGCTCTTCCATCATTTCAATCTCAGCCGACTACCGTGACTAACAATAAATATCAAAAACAGGAATGACCAACCTCCAAGACGGAGTCGACATCCTCGGCGACCTCCCGCTACTTAATCAAACATATTACAGCATAGAACTCTACGCGGAACATTTCGTGCCGGATAGAAATTACACGGTTAATTTTTATCAGGAGGAGGATATCTTTTGGCGCGAAGATGAGAAAGAGGAGGAGGGGTATAGGTGGGATTGGGTGGTGGGTAGGCAGGAGAGGTTTCATTTGATTGAGACGCCTGCTCTTGGGGAGGTTGTGCAGGAGGTGGAACTTTGAGGTGTAGGGTGGTGAGATGGGTTGTTGAGCGTAGAGATAGAGTAGACATAAGTTGTGGTTGTTTGAAGGGGGGTATTCTGATGGAATTGAGATGAGGTGCCAGCCCTACCACTCGTTATGGTCCACCTATATCTTCCTTGTTCGGAATTTTTTGCAACCCCAAGAAATGAATATCATAATGTGGGATTAACTATCCACCGGAGTTTTTCTGAGATTTCCTGTCTTTTCTTAATTTCAGGTCAATGTAATGGTGTTTTAACAGAAGGTGTTAAGTTACTGTTGACAAGACCCACGATTTCGTACCAAGTTCGCAACTGCACGTCAGCGGGTATGGCCGAAATCTGGTATATGGACCCCACCAGCAAGGATAAATGTAAAACTTTAATTCAAATACTGAGCATGACTCTGAAAGAGTATACAACCAAATATTTTTGTGCACAGACGGTATCAAATAGCGAAGCAGGAAACACGACCGACACAAATCTTGCGAGGTGAGTGTGCTCAATTTTCTGATTCCCTGCTACCTTAATTAATTTGCAACTTATCCTAAGGACCACCTCCCTCCGAACTCCATCCCATCTCTGATATCGATTTGGTCCGGAATCAAAAACCAAAGCAACCGCACTAAAATCCTCTAAAAAGAGAAGATGTTACCATTGTAATTAACATCATTTCCCCAAGGCGCAAGCGGTTTGAGATGAAGATTCGTCTTCAAAACATTCCTATCAACCCAGAATCTAACACTCCCATCATACAACCTCAGAAGCAATTGCAATTGAATACCGTCGAAGACTCCAGCTTTGTAGCCATCGTCGATTTAAACACCGAGAACTTTGGGCCAGACGGCGGTTTCTTTGTCGTCTGGGTCGACGTAGCCGTGGACCTTTACGGGGCAAATAAAGAATCAGTGGGTGGATTACTCTGAGTAGTTTGAAGGAGAAAGGGGAGAAAATCTTATGGAAAAGACGGTAACATCGAAGCTGAACTCCTTGCGAGACGCACTGTTCAGTTGAACGGGCTTCTCCTCAATTTGCTTGATCTCGCATTTGCCCTCGACGACCTCGTTGACTTCGAAGGGACGGCGCTTGCAACGCGTAAAATATAATTGCAAGTCTTTTATGAGGTTTTTGATGTTTTGGGTTGTTTTTTTACTGTTGTGTGCGGGAATGTTGAAGTGTCTGCTGAAGGGTACTGCATTCTCTAGAGCCGGCTCAGTGGGGTTATACAGACATCTGTCTGATGGGTATACGAAGGGCGAGGGAATTCAGATTATTGTTGATCTTATCTCTTTAGTGAATAGGGGTATGACAAAACCCATGGCTGAGCTGAAGTTGATACCAAGCACGATGTGAAATTTGGAATAATTACTCGTGTGAAGGCTTTTCTGCAATCTAAGGCCGAAGAGACTGCAAATTGTTTCTCAAATTTTCATTATACAATGTACTATTGCTAGTGGAATTTACCTGAAGCAGAGTACTCAACCTCAGATTGGGATTCCATGAGCAATTTCAGTCTCCTTTCAGAGATCCGTGGCTACCTTGAATCTGAGCATCTCTTAGCTTGCCGTAACAGAGACCCTTCTGATTCTATCTATCATCATCTGGATTTATCAATTGAATAGAACTCATTTGATGAAGGGGGTTACAGGCCGTATCGTAGCTCTTTGAGAGGCACTTTAAGCTAATTCTGAACCTCCTAGTGCTCTGCTCAAAGCACCTATCATTAATGGAGCAGACAGAATTCCGGTTTCTCTGAAAATTCACAAAGTCATGGTTGAGTCACTTGACAAAAGTTTTTGCGGTGCTTGAATTCTTTCCCTATTTCGTGAAGAACAAATTTTCGGTTACGTCAATTCTGAAAAGCGCATTAATTTACTGTGCTTGGAGACAAGACGATGGAGATGGGTTCATCTTGGGAGGTAAGACCCGCAGTAGCGCATATACTCATTCCAAATTATTATGGTATAAAACAACATTGGCAACAAAGACATTCACAATGATCTTGATATACTTGTACTTGAATTTGGGCACGAACAAAATGGTCACTGGGAACAACAAATCCTTGACAAATCTTGACGAGCAGCACAACGTCGAATAAGTGGTACTAAAGTACATCCCCAAGAATGATGTAAAAGTCAAGGTCCATGCTCAGAGGATTCCCGCTCAGCAAGAACAAGACTATGTGTTGACTTGGTCAAGCTTTTCACCGCTTGAGTGAAGTGTTGAGCAGGCGACGGAGGGGCATCAGGAGCATAAAAGAGAGGACATCATAACTACTCTAAGTTAGTAATGAGTATACGTCTCCAAGTAGTTCCGTCGACGATGTGATTTATTTCGGAAATTCGCGCAGTGTCCAGGGATTGTTTTCAATCACCAGATCTATTTCCTGCCTCTTTAAAGTTTGATGTCCCTAAATGCCATCGCTGTGCTGTTGTAATCTTGAGAACATTCGTGACTGAGATCTTTGAGTAGAGGGATGAGGGATGGGAGATCCATGATGCTGGAAGTGAATGTTGAGTGTAATGATGTGCTTTTGGAAGAATATGCTGGAGTAAATAAGTAGAGAATTGCTAATGAGGTTCTCCGAATATTGGTGGTATCTCGTTTCCTATCTGCGGGTGAGGGAATAGCTAGGTTTGCGAAGCGGTCAGAATAGTGATACAAATAGGAATGAAATTCAAGACTTGTCATTTTCTGTCAATTTGAACAATATGAAGAGCAAAGTT
Organism: Tetracladium marchalianum; assembly: GCA_037074945.1. Taxonomy (NCBI): domain Eukaryota; kingdom Fungi; phylum Ascomycota; class Leotiomycetes; order Helotiales; genus Tetracladium; species Tetracladium marchalianum. The sequence continues at coordinate 24,859 of JBAMDN010000530.1, forward strand.
TTGAAGTGAAGAACCAGTTGAGTACGTGGTATCAATTCTGGACGAGAGTTAGTCCTTGGTGTTCTCCGAATAGTGCAAGCGACTAAAAGGGAGCGAAAGATGAAGGAGCATAACATCGAATCCGTAGGTTTCAAATGAAACGGAAAATTGTGACAGAAGAGTCCTAAGGAAATTGTTGGCAATGATGGCATTCTATCAAATAAAACAAACAAACGCAAACCTCATGAGTGCCTCGAATAGTTGGGGAATCCCAATAAACCCCATAACTCGCAGTTGATATTAAAATACCGAGGTAACTAATTGGATTTCTTGGTCGATGAAGATCCGCGGGGAAGAGCCTGATGGAACATCACATTTAAGGAAGTATGTTGTATGGAACGGAAACATCCGGATCCTTGGCGATGACCTCGACAAGTTGTCAAGTCGAGTTGCGATTGCAAACAATAGAACCACAAAAAATCATGTTGCTCATTTCTCTCGTTACTGGAATTCATTTCTAGATGCAGTATTCGGATCGTTGGAGCCGTCAGAGGGATGTCGCCAAGTTTGGTGCGGGGGATGACAAGAGGGCTTGGCAAAGTGTCGCTTAGCGAAGGGTTCCTTGAGCAGATCAAGCAAGCATCTTCTTGTTTCGTGAGTTGCAGTACCGGGTACTTCGTTCTTCGTAGGAATTTACTCAATTTGATTGTTATGATGACATTGTTAAAGCTTCAAGCTTTTCCACCTGACACTCCGGAGCAGATCATCATCAACGGATAGAATGATTACCGAAAGGTTCTATCTTGTGACATTTCGTTCGCTTTCTTGACTTTTTCCCAATTCAGTCCGTAAAAGGTTTCTACGAAGTACGGTTGTCAGCGCATCTTTCCCAATCTATCCAAAATGCGCTACACCGACTAGATGATCCAATCCGGCAATTTTCAGACAAAGTTTCCAGAAAATACGCCTGGCTCTGGGCATGAACTTTCACGGGAACATGCAACTCTCTATTGTAGGCAACATGAAGAACTTATGTACATCAACTTTGTGCAGCTAATCTGGCAATTATTGCGCTCAGATCACAAAAAGGCGTCTCTTTCTCGTCTCTATTAGAGCCGTTGAGGTGGTGGCAAACACTCCGTGAAACTTGTTTTGTTCAGCTCAACCCGGATTCATGAGGCTACAAAAAATGCATTTTGAGAACATCTTAACAGCTCTAGGGTTTTTTATGATGCAGTTGAATTTGAAACAATATACCAAAACGTAACATTTACCCCACCAGGTGTACCTAACCTCAAGGCAATGGTTTATGGCGTTTGTGCTACTGAATGATTGCCTTTCGTTCAAGTAATCAGGCCATCTCTGCATTGATGCGATAATCTAAATTTCTGGTTAGTATTTTGTAAATGCATCCAAAAATTGTATAGCTTCCTAGGATGGAAGACCCCTCTTGGATTATCCTGGAAGAACAACGATCCAAACGCTTCCCTGTCACAAATTTCCATCGGTCTTCACCAACAGAACTTCATTTATCTTTTATCGGCGAACAGAAGTCCAAAATCAGAAATAATAACTTCAAAAGCGTCTCAGCTGGCATCAAGAATTATCGAGCTGTTCGGCTTCCCCGCTTCTGTTCAATATTCTGCATTCTGTGTAAGTGCACACAAGAAATTCTTCTCATAACTCACCAAAACGGTTGTAAAGGGATATGATTTGCGCCACATCCCGCTGAAAGCTGTAAGGAACAAAAGCTGGGTGGCAAATTTAGGCGACTAATTGGTACTTTAGAGTAAGTCTAACGCCACTTGGTCTGTGGCCGGAAAACTTACCTCGAAGTACTTCGAAGTAGACAGCTCAAGCACAAGCTAGCAATCGTGCATTTCGAAGTAACTATTTCCAAGTTAGTAGTAGAAAAGAGGTGACCTGATTCGACGACAATCTTAGCCTCAATGGCTGCAGAATCTAAAAGAACATATCCGCGAACGGCTCAAAAACATGTGCACACCACTCCATACACTGCACCCGAGTTTATGAGTAGCCGTCATTGATTATAGGGAAAGACTGGTCCATCTATATACATTAAACCTCAGTTTTAGACACTCTCAAACCTTCGGTCGAAATTCTGCACATGCTAGGACCATGTGGCAAGAGCTCTACCAGGTACAAGGTGCTTTGACGGATCAAATCCTTGCCAGGAAACTCTGACTACAAATAACTCGTGAACGTAGTGGATAAGATCTTCTCAAGGTACATTGAAGTGAGTACGAGGTACAAGTCACCCGCTACTTGGAGGTCCTTCCTTACTGCCTCACTTGCAAACGATCTGAACGAAAGATTGCTTGTGTAGATCTATACTTGGCATCGAATCCTTCGTTAAAATCAGTCATGGATAAGAACTTTCCAAGAAGATCGATGCACCAGTCAAAAGAGACTCTGGGGATAAGGAGTATGGATGAAGAACTCAAAAAGAACTTGAAACAAACCCGTTGTATTCTGTCGTTCTTGAAAACACTCTTGATCCGAATACAACAATCCACTCGTTTTCACCATGCGAGTCAATATCGACCACGGGAAGAGCTTTGCTCTGCAGTTCCTACTGTACGACTTCCACTGCTAGGTATCGCCGTGCTACTCACTGTCGCTGGGTATTGCTAATATCTGGCAATAACCCAGTAAGATCTACTTCAAGTGCTTTGGGGTAGCAGGGTTTATTACAGCCACAACCGACTAAGGTCAGCTAGTACTGGTACTTCCAGGAAGTAGCTCCATCTAAAACCGCTGTGTTTGTGCGGAAGCCAGGACCCCAATTTCCTCCAGCGACAAAGGGGAAAGAGGTTTCCGTTTCATCTTTCAATAGGCTGAAAGCACAAACTGTGAACTGCGGGCGCAAATCTCATCTCTGCATGCATTTCTCCGAGTTCTAGAGCAGGTTGCATTTTGTCCAGCAGACCGGTATACATTTTGGGCGATGCCCAGACACACCAGAAAGTGCACCACCTACCGGTTGATAGCGGGGCAACCTTTGAGAACTCAAAGATGTCATTGAACGCTCAGCAGAGAGAAGGTGTTTACATAACATGAATGCCAACATTTGAATTTCCATTATTCAACTTCAATTAAGGACAGCTGGAGTTGGCAATCGCAAGGATTTACCTCCGAGCTAAGCGCAAAAGAGTTCTCAGCATACTGGCTCGAGTTTTCATCCAGCAATCTGGCGATCAATCTGAATGAAAAAGCTTGACCTGAATATCCTTTCCACATTTGAGTTCTTCCATGAACGGACCGTGCCCGGACGCTTGGGTTCAAAGACCAAAATAACTACAGACTACTTCGAAGCATGTGTTCCTGATTCCCTACCATTTGCCAGATGTAACAAATCAAGACATCGGAAAATTTAGGATTACAAATTTCTTGAAAAATTGATAGCAGAATATTTCCTTCTATCGAAGTACTAACAAGAAGAATTGTTGAGTACGAAAGTAAAGTCGTATGAGGACCGATGGAAACCCGCTGAGTAGGCTCCGTTCAGACTTCAGCAGCCTTTCTTCCCATGTGCATGAATTGGTTTGAAGTTAATTCAAGGACTGTGGTCGGATGAAAGCCATCAGAGAACGGTCCAGAAATACAGCTCTAACCCCGCAAAATTGACCGCTGCAAAGGTGCCCGACTTGTGTCGAGCTTATGCGGCTCTATCTCCTCCTCCCGTGCCATCCCACCTGTGAAAATAATACGGATACTTTATTCCCTCAACCTTAAAGCTTAAAAAGTTCGATGAGCTGGGAAAATCCCCGAGAGCGGCTCGTGCATGAGCTTATTGAACGTTGTTTCTCCAAGAAATTCTTGGCGAAGTTCGCTTGAACGCTATCATAGAAAATCAAGAATGCGATTGGTATGGATGTTGATGAACAACTCAAAAGGGCATTGAAGAAGGGTTTTGAATTTTATGGTGACGTATCGTCTATGTCTAGTTGCTCCTCAGAGCAACTGGAATGGCTTGGGTCCAGATGCCAAGGACGAAGATGGAGGACTGAGGACGGACTGAGGACGGACTGAGGGGCGAAGACTTCACATTTGGAGGTTTTTGAATACAAGATTTCTTTGCGCTATGCGCTCACTATTCCTCTTCTGATCTCTAGAATAAGCTTTAACTTTTACGGAATGGTTGAAGGGCTCGAAGGAGGGGCTCATGGAGTGCTCTTTGGTCCGCACACTCGGATTCCTTGCTTCCTGCACTGCCAAGGGGGATGCCCGTTGACCCGTTCTGTAGCCTATTTCAAAGTATGAAGCTATTCACGAACTAAACATTCGCACATCGTCAAGTTCGGAATTTGCATAGGCACCCCTCAAGATGGCTTGAGGTCTACATTTCACCGCAATCTCTAATTTCCGGTCCTCCAGAAAATAATCTATAAGAGTCACCTCATATCCCATCTTCAATCAATCTTCATCCGCACTCATCTGCTCATCACTTCACACACTTACTTCAATTCTCTTTTTACAAACATCCCATAACTATTCAACATGCTCTTCTCCAAGGTAGCAATCCTCTCTCTCGTCGCTGCTGCGACCGCCATTCCCAACGCCATGCCTGAACCAGAACCAGAGGCCCATCTCGAGGCTCGCACTTTCTTCTGGCTATGGAACAAGGACAACTGTGACTGCAAGTGTGATGAAGGCAATCCAGGATATAAGCGCTCTGTCGAGCTCGAAACTCGCACCCTCTCCTGGTTGTTCCCAAAGCTAGGCAAGGACCAATGCGAGAAGCAATGCAAGAAAAAGTGCAACGATGTAAGCAACTCTATCATTTCTTTGAATTTACGCAATCATCATGGGGCTCTCAGTAACATTCTTGCTTCCTCAGTATTACGATGACAATGAGAACAAGTGCAAGGATGAGGCCAAGTACAAGTACAAGAGATGCAAGGATGACTGCAAGGGAAATCACTACAAGAGAACTAACAACAACAATGATTGCAAGAAACAATGGTAAGCATAATTTCACTAAACATCATGAATTTGGCTCACATTTTCATTGTAGCAAGAAGGATTACTACGATGCCTTGGATTGGTGTGAGGGCAAGTGGGGCTACTAATCCCACCATAATGGTGCCCTTCTGTTGAAGGTGATTGTAAAGATGAAGCAGAAGCGGAAGAATAATGTGATGTACGTAATATGGGAGTTTCTATTCTGGTATGGCCACCGGCCAAATTTTGGGGGTGACCGTTTTTGGTGCCGGGCGCTTCAATTGGTACATAAGTTGAGAATATCTCACCCACTCTCATTAATGAGTTATGAATTAATCGATACTCATAATTACATGGAACTCTCCACGACTGTGAAACCTGCTTTACAAGTGAAATACGCTGCTTACAATCTTTGGAATGCGACATTTCTGAATAAACTATGCGCACTTGATCAAGTTTTCAACAAAGCTGCGTCGAGACTATATTAATCACGCTAATATCGTCTTAAATAATGAGTGCTTGGCTCCGAAACATACAACTGTTCGATGGTAGGTGGAAGAGGTGATGCGAGTTTGCGTTCCATGCAGAAGTTGTTGCGCCTGCTGAGGTTTAATGGAACTGTTCATCACCGCTGCATGCTACTTTTATTGATTTATTCGTACTTTCGCAATTAGAAAGTTTTTATGTAACAGCAATCGGTAAGGGGGAAGTCTCTTGAGTTCCGTTGTCTTCAAGGCGTCTACCGGGGGTTCTTCTTCGGCTAATTCGCCAATTGAGTAAAATCGATCTTGGACAGTAACCTATTCCTCAGAATGAGCGACGCATATCAGCTCAAATTTTAAAGACTCAGAAGCAAATCAAACGTTCTTCATCAAAGGAGAGGAGGAATTCTTTGTAGCTGGAAACTTGCGGTTGTGATATTTCTTGGCACAGCTGATAAATCAGGACATCACGTGAAATTTCACCTTCCTATTTCAGAGAGCTTAATAAGAATCTCTTCACCATGTATCTTCATATTCAGCAGGATTATTGCTATATCGAAGATTGCTATCGCCTTCCACCTCCCCTAAATGTTTGATTCAGCTATCTTTCCAAGGCTTTCTCGAGAAGCAGCGCCCCATCATCTTCAATGAATTTCCTATTCCAAGTGGAGAGGATGCGCCTCCAAATACTCCTCCAAAGTTGTAAGCTTTTGTCCAACATTTTCAATAGCCCAGCTAACGAGTTCTTCAGTACTTGAGCCGAAGTAACCAAAATCTTCTTGGAAGTTCCAGATATCAATAAAGATGCCAGCTACATCTCCAGAAAATGGCAAACTCTTCTCGAACTCGTCAACTGAGACCTGCTCGTAACGAATAGACTTTCCTGTAGCCTTGGACAGAATGGCGGCAAGAATTTCCAAGTTGTATATGGCGGCCGCTCCGCAAAATGTTCGTCCCTCGTACTTGTTTGGGTTGGCTAGAATGGCGCCAACGAATTTGCCAATATCATCGACAGCAACATACGGTAATGGTGTGTCGGGAGATGTGTGACGAGACAAGACCCAGGAACCATCAGAAGTCTTATGCGGAGCCAAGAATGGTTGTGTCTCCAAGTTCTCCATGAAGTATCCTCCAGCGAAGAATGCGCTCTTGATTGGAAGGCTTCGAATGTATTGTTCAATTTTTGCCTTGGCATCGAATGGGGTAACTTTCGTGTATTTGTTGCCAGAGAGCTCTGTTACATGCGGAAGAGTGCTGAAGACGATATACTCGACACCCTTCTTCACAGCAATATCGACGACGGATTTGCCGATATTGAATTCGATCTCCACAGCATTTGCCTCGAAGGATGGTGTTGTCATGATGAAGACGGTGTGCACGCCAGTTAGTGCCGCTTCAAGGGAGTTGGGATCAAGAACATCGCCTTGGACGACTTCGACCTTTTCTTTGAGCTGCTTTGCTTTCTCTGAATTTGTGTTGCGAGTGATGGCGCGAATGTTGTACTGCTGGAAGAGCTTTTGGTTCCTGAGAACTTCCTTGATCACTGAACCCCCTTGTTGACCGGTAGCTCCGAAAACAGCAAGAGTTTTTGACATGATGTTTATTGATTAGTTTTTACTTTTTTTTCCCTGTTTGGATCCAATGCGAGAAGTTTTGAAATGAGTTTTGATTCAACTTCTGACTTGAGGATCAACTGGCTTTGCGTATCTGAAAGATTCGAGTGTGTCTTGTGTTGATTTTGTCTTCAAGATAAGATAAAGTCGAGTTGATGAATTAGATTTCTATGAGAGTTCCTAAGAGTATTGAAAGACGCTTGCTGGCTTGGCTTTTTATATCTATTTCTAGGAAGTTGTGATTACAAATATTGTCGTGAGCGGGAGAATTTAACCCCGACGAATAAAGCCGAAATTCATAATCCGCATTGAATGCAGCACGCCCGAATAGTTGGAAGATCGTCGGTCACTCTACAATCTTACTAAGTCTGTCCAAACATACGTTTGATCAAGGGTTCATTTGCGTTCAAGGAGTTTTTGGTGCGAAGTTCGGGCTTGTAAACTTCGGGTTGAAGTGTCTTTGCCGAGGCGACAGAAAGAATTGAACTTGTTGACTTATCAATTCTTCGTATCTCATTCCTGATATCAAGTACAAGACGTTATTGAATTTTGTGCTTGATATATCTCGCTTAATATCTTTTCACCAAAACTTCAGAACACTGTATCCCGAAACGAAAGAAAGACACGCAATTGTGACCACCGAACTAGACAAGAACGTTCCATAAACGCTCTGATCGATAATTTTCGCTATGTTTCATCTAAGCTGTCTCTGAGAGAATGGCGCAAGGATCTCGAATGTATTGGACGTTGCAAAGATAGGATCCACTATACAAGTTAGCGTATAGCTTCCACAACGAAATCATGTCACCGTTCTGGACCAGCTTGATCTCACTTACTTTCCGTTTGGACATTTACAGACACAATCAGGATCGGTCTTGCTTGTACAATAATGATCGGTACATGGATCTTGAATGTAGGTCACGCAGCAGTTGTACAAACTGTCTGGTGTCAATCTCACGTATCGCTTCACATGGTGGAAATGCTTACTATCCGTCAGGGCATTTGGCTTTACAGAACGGTTTCTTGCACAATGCGCGAGATTCTACCCCGTCTACTCAGAGAGTCAGCGGGACAATTTCTGTGATACGGACATCAACATACCAAATGGATTTGGCATCGCAACAGCCAAGCTGCTGCTGACGAGCATGAGACTAGTAAGTGCCAGAGTGATCTTCATTTTGAGAATGGATTTTTTTCCTTTCGAACTTGCTGATTGCTGATTGCTGGTTTGATATTGTTCTGGTTGTTGGCAGTTTGGTATGAAGGAAGTTGGGATCGATTGAGTTCATATACCCCGCAAGTAGCGGCCATCAGTCCCTTTGTCCTAGACTTTGCGTCCGTATTACTCCGTACAGCCTTTTTACTCCACATTATATGTTGCATTTCTATTTTCATCCTGTCGTCAAATCCGAGGTCGATGTTAAATTAAGTTAAGGATCATAGTGTTCTGCCTCTTCTTCCGGACCGTTGTGGCACCTTTGTTTACTGGACCGACATCAAGCCACCAAGATTCAGCCATGTCTTTCCCCGCAACTTGCATATTAACCTTTTCACGGTGTTAAATTTTCCTCTGGATATGATGACCCGACTCAGCCCTGTAGAAGATCGGGAAGGATTCAGCTTGTGTCACGTGGGAGTTCTTCAGTTCTGGTGTTATCGGAGTGTGACCTGAAGGTTGTCGGTGAGAGAGTTGTTGACTGTTTTACGGAGTCCTGTTCCGAATCTTCTGACAAAACTCCGAAGCAAAGATTCCAATGTTGTGAAACGAATTCAAAATATGACTGTATTCTCATATGTTTATTTCCTCATCGAGTCGACCCAATACGAGAGTTGCACAGAACTGATTAGCCAAATTGCCATTTCGAGCAATAATGTTGCATCGGCACTTTCTGACAGGTCGCTGTAGAAAACCTTGTAGCCGAGTAAAGAAATCTTTTTCTTCAACTTGGATTTCGATATCAACCATCAACACAGCTAGCTTCGATTTATTGATAGTATGCGACGTCAAAACTCAAAAGTGATGTCAAAGCCGGTCACCGATTGTTCGCAAAGCACCTTGAGCAATTCGGCCACCCAAAATGTACTTCCAGATATCAAATTAGCATCAACGTTTCAGATAAGTTAGGAAAGAGTGCAACTCCAAATGCTAACGCAGGAATCATCGTATGCAATCCATGCCACACCTCGCTTCTTTCCATGAAAGCTTACTCCTGCAGCAGCTCACTGCTGCATGAACATCCCCGACTTGCGGCCTTGCGATCTCTCCTCTATCGCTTCATCTACTCCCAGTCTGTAATTTCTTCTCAGCCCGCCTCGTCTTCCGACATGTATACCATGCGCATCCCAGCATTGCAGCCCCCAGAACTCCACCGACCACTCCAGAAACAATCGCTATTATGTCACCTTTGGTCAAACCTCCATTACTGCTACCCGCAGGTGTGCCGACCGTCGGCGGTGACGTTGCGGACGGCTGGGATTGAGACCTGGCTGGAGACGCAAATGATGGAGATGAGGACGGAGATGGCTGAGATACGAGGGTAGTTTGTTGCAAAGAGCTCTTCGTCGCAACAGATTCCGAGGCCGAAGAAACGACTTGACTATCTTTCGGAACTGACAGAACAACCGAATCAGTCACGCGCAACTAAGATCTACAAACGAGGCCAACCTACCATAAACAGCATATGCCACAGGCTTTAGCTTATTATCGATCTGAAAACCAGAAATGGCACAATCATCCACGAGGCGATTCCACGCTTCCTGGCCCTCGACGCTAGGGCAGTTCTCCGCAACGCAGGCAAATGCCATATCATATTGATCTTTCAGATACTCGCCAGTCTTGCAGATCTTCGTCATGTCGGTGCCGTAGGAGTGATAGAATGGGTAGTTTCCATCACGACCGCCGAGGCAGTTGCGTGAGCATGATGGGTAGGTGTCGCAGAAGGGGTAGGTTTTGCATGTTCCTGTTCCTTGGGCCATGACTATTGTCATGGTGGAAGAGAATAGGTAGAGGAGGATGCAAGTCAAGCTCAATGCCTTGGCTGACAGTTGAAGATGGAATGTCATCTTCGTGATGTTGAGCGCCAGATTGAGCGCCAGATTGAGCTGTCTACGAAGGAAAAATCACTGGAAGGACAAGAACAACGGGGAAGAATAATTACATGACTGCCCGTACTAAAAAGAGAGATGGAAGAAACAAGAAGCAACAAGAGGATATAGCCCCTTTCTGAAGGTCACACAGTCTCCCTGCTTCTGTGTCATTTCTTTTTCAGCTCCCAGATCAATACTTCAGCCACAGCGGCAATAGACGAGGCTGACTGAAGAACAAGATATTGAGGCGTCTTCGTTTTTTCATTAGGTCAAAGGGAGAGAACCCAAGAATGCAAACAATCTCGTGGTCGCAGGACCATGGAGTTGTGAGTCCAGCAGCACTTCGTATTTTGTGAAAATTGGCAACAAGTCGTCAGATGCCTCGCCAAACTTGGCTGGCGATCACCGGCTCAAACCAAACACATCTCTAAATCGGGCCATACTGCAAAGCAGGACATCGAAATGATATTTACTTGCCCAGTGAAGAGCCAAAATACGAGGACTCAAACGCTATTATGACGATGATGTCTTTAGTCTTAAATCTTATCTCAACAACTTCCGCGAGGCAGAATCAGATACATCACATCCAATCCACAGTAGCATCTCTACCGAGCCGTCGACTTTCGCCAAGATTGGTCCCCGTACGATATGGTGGTTCTTGAAACCACGTGGGGAGCAGTAGCGTCTTCTGCGCTCTCACCGACGGGAGCCTAAAGCTTGTTGTGTAACTTGCTATCGAGTTTGGATGGAAGACGGGATTCTAACTCTCAACAACTTCGCCCTACTCAAACAAACTCACACAAGAAACAATCCCGGTTTGGGCTTGCAGGTAACAAACGAACGAAGCAGGATTGATGGAATAGTAGCAGAGAAGAAAGCAAAATGAACAATCCTCAACGATTAGCATCCCCAATAAACACTGCGGTCTTCCCACTGGTGATTGCAGGAAAATGATTACATTATGCCAACGCAATGTGATTTTATAATCCTTACATATTCATACAACAAAATTCAGCATGTCGCCCCGTTTTTTGCGTCCCAAGGTCCAAATTTGCCAGCCTATCTACGCCGAAAGACCCCTCTTCTCGCTCTCGGAGAAGAATACCACCATTCGCCATAACTTCTTCACTAATACCTCAGCTTCTTCGTCAAGTGCCTATTCGAAAAATGTTAGCAGTTGCTCGAGATGAAAGAAAAATGGAAGGGGAAAACGCACTCCTTCCAATTGCTCCACCAAGTCCTGAGGCTTGCCCCTACTTCTGACGCACTCTTCGACTACTTCAACCAGCAATTGCTCTTGAACACCAAGATACTCCACAATTTTCTTCTCGACGAACGGTCTTAGTTTCTCAACAATAATAGCATCATCCACAAACTCCCACTTGACGCTCCAATTCCACAGCCCTTCCTTGTCTGTAGGAATTTCTGCGGCGAGTTGGCGAACAGCTTGGTCTCTCTCCTCGTCTGTGAGAGCAGCGGTGGTAGATGGATCGAATTTGATAGGGATGAGGGTGCGCTTGGAAGCTTTGTCCGTGTCTTCCTCGTCTTCAAGGAGCCCTTCCACTTCAGCAACAGTCCGGCGGGGAGCAACGACTTTCTGAGCTTTCTGTGCAGCTGCACCAAGAGAGAGTTTGAATGGTTGTTGAACACCAACTTTGGCCGTGCCAGCTCTCGACTCCAATTCCTCGGCCTGGCGCTCCAAGAATGAATCTGCCATTCCACGAGCTTGTTCTTGATTGGCTTCATCGCGAGCTCGTTCCTTCTGTTCTGCTTGACGATCTCTGTCATCCGCAGCTATTTCTCTCGCGCGGAACAAGGCACGATTTCGAATCCACATGCTGCGATCAGCATAGTAATCCTCTGCTTTTCTCTCGGCTTCGGCGTCATCGTCCCACTCCGCTAATCGTTTGGCAGCCTTTTCCTTTTCTTGCTCGGCTTTTGCGTCATCGTCGTGTTCTCGTTCTTCTTCTCGCTGCACGGCTGCTGTTCGTGAGCGCTCCCGATTTAGCCAGCGTCTTTCTTGGTCGAGGTATTGCTTTTCTAGTTCTGTTTCCTTTTTCGCGACACGTCGACGCTGTAATTCGTCATCGCTAGCCGAGTCGTCTTCTTCCTCCCTGTTGATCCAGACGTCGCCACTAGCAGCTCCATTGACAAACGAAACACCCTTCTGGTAATCCCGTGGAATCTGGACTCCTTGATTCTTTGGGCCAGATGGAGCGTTTGGAACACCTCGTGGGCCTAGGGGGATGTTGTTAGATCCACCGCTAGGTCCACTTGGGATGTTAGGAGATGGTGAGGTGAGTCTGGATGATCGAGATGGAGCATTTCGCTGGCGCTCCATAGCTTCCATCTCCTCCTCCCGCTTCAGACGCTCCAGATCTCTCCGGGTACTTCGATCCCTAAAAGCCGCAATCTCCTGGGCTACAGTTTCCCTCATCTCCGCTGGAATATCTGCAAGCTCATCATCAGCTGCCAAAGGGATGTTGACAACCTCCACATTCTCTCCGCCTTCCGCATCCTGCATTGTAACATCCTCCGCAGCCAGCTTGACAAACATCGGAGGATGAAAGAGCTCATATAAAGCACCTTTGAGGCCAGATCTTGCAGCGTCCAGTCTTGCTTGTTCTGCGGAGGGATCTTCGGCTCGGTTTGATTGCCAGCTTTCGAGATAGTTAAGTGAATTGTCGTCCACAAAAACCAACAATTTGCTCTTCTCAATGTCCTCATCTGCTTCCTCCTTCTTCACTCCATCGCTTGGTGCCTGTCTCTTCGTGGGTATTTCGATGTCTTTGAGAACCTCCACAGCCGTCGATAAACTCTCTGGGTCCTCATACTGTGCAAATCCAAAAGAGCACTTCTTTCCCGTAGCATCAACAGCTCTGTCCCATCTTCGTAGTCGTCCAGCTGTGCAAAGTATACGTTCAATTCCCTCGTCCCCACCAGCTCCATCAGTAATACCCCCAACAAAGATCGTGCGAACGATTTCCTCCTTCGTAGGCGGGACCAACGACATCATACTCTCTCGCAACGCCTGTCTCTGAGCATCCATTCCCCTCTCAGCGCCCAATCCTGCGCGTCCCCCGCCTTGTTGGTTATCCCCATCCCTTCTTCCTCCCGCTGTAGGAGCAGCTTTCGCAGGTCCGGTACCGAGTCGAATTACCGGTGCTGAGAAGTTGATGTTTGGCATATTTGGAGGTGCTTGAAAACTAGCTGGAATTCCACCTGGTCGCCCAGATGGTGCGGGAATACTGGCTTGTTGCACACCCGGTGCAGAGATTGTACCAGGCGCAGCGCTCATTCCTGGAGGAGGACCTAGAAAGAGAGTCAGTTGTTTTCCCGTCTAAATCTGCAAGAGACATACCCATTCCTGGAGGCGGTCCCATGCCAGGCGCAGGACTGACCTGGCCTGGAAATGCGCCAAATCCTGGTGGTCGGCCATATGGAGGTGCTGTTAAAGTTAGCAATCTGAGGAAGAATAGATCGAGCTTAGAGTGGTGAATTTACCTCCGTAAGGATTATAAGACATGGTAAGGAAATGTGCAAGACAATTGATGGTAGTATTGTCTTGTGCGCAGTCAGTCTCGCGATCGAAAGATAATAAATTTAAAGTTATAAGTTTGAAGGAGGCTTTGTTGGTGTTGTTGCAAGCTCATCGACACGAGGCTCCAAAAATCTCGGGGCGCACAGGCCAAGAACACTAGCGCGACAGCTCCAAAATATCTCTCCTCAACTCCCCCAAAACATCACCAAACCATCGTCAAATAACCACCAGGTTAGTTCACCATTGTCGCAGACTCAGTGATTAATTCCTAACTAGTTAGCAGTGCAATGGAACTTCGACGTGCCACAGATGCGCTCCTGCGCGCTTACGTCTCTCCTCTGGCATGTTTGTTGAGTCCACAATCAACCACTAGCAGATGGCATGCCGGCCGTCAATTGAGAAAGACCAAAGCCTCATGTCGAACATTCACAAACTCAGCTGCAAAATCCGCATTTAAACCAAGCGCTACTACCTCCGCGAAGCCAGCACCAGCCGACCTCCCGGAGACTTCCTCAGCTGATGAACTCAGCAACATCAGCAAATCCCTTGGATGGGGAGAACCATCCTCAGCGGCGGCGAATAACCGCTCGAATGTTGGCGGCAACTCCTCCGCTGATCTCCTCAATGCATGGCATAGAGTCAATCCCCCCAAACTCACCTCCGCCCACCAAAAGGCTTCCGAATTCAACCTAGACAACATGCTGAATCCCTACGATACTTCCAGATCCTTTCAAAACAGCGACGCCGTTCGCAACTCGGCATCTCTGGCTCCCCCTTCGCCCCCTCGGGTACCGGTGAAACTCGGCCCGGCCGCGGGAAGGATGGTGTATGTGAACGAAAACATGACTTTGACTAAGAGTATACGGGCTGTGGATATTATGTGTGCAAGAAATAGGGTCCGCGCGGACGCCCAGAAGCAGCGATATTATGAGCGTCCGGGTTTGAAGAGGAAGCGATTGAGGAGTTTCAGGTGGAGGAGGAATTTCAAGGAGAGCTTCAATGCTACTGTAGCGAGAGTCAACGAGTTGAAGAGGCAGGGTTGGTAGTGGGTGACTTTGGAGGACAATTGTACGAGAGATATAGAAGCCTCGGTGGCTACGGAAGGAAATGTACGATTGGGCATAGAAATGTATATTTGGACCAACAAAATAGGACGTGTGTTATGTGTGCGAAATCTTTTAAATATTTGCCAAGCGATACGGGATCATCTCCTTCTGTACGCTTGTGCGACGTGGGATCAGGTCCGCACCAACAGCATCTACCTTGGGTAGGTACGTACCTGAGATATTCAACAGTGAAGTTCCTGCCCTCTCACAGACGAAGAACAAACGTCATCCCATAAATATTTCCCTGGAACAACATTCAGATCTAAACATCTCCCTTTCTCCTCTCTCCCATTCTCTCTCTCTCTCTCTTCTTTCTCTATCTCAAACCCGACGAGACAACCGCAGAAATGCCAGAGCCACACAACTAATACATCGCCAATCTGAAGTTTGCCCACTTCCTCGGCGGTAGTTAACCTCGAGACAATGAGCCGGGGGCTATAACCAACAGTACGTAGAATTGAGGGACGGTGGTTAGCATTCCTGGTGAGAAGTCTCGGTCACATCCTGACAGATACTTATGTTGTTCAGCCAACTCTTCATTAGAATTTTCGCATTCTTTGGATCTGTTACACTTGAATTTATCTGATCGGGCTTTGCAGCAGGAGTTAGGACGAGATAGTGTAAAGTAAGCGAAAGGAAGCTTAATACTGAACAGGTGTCATTGTGTCAATCCCGCTTTCGATCTTGCTCAGCGTTAATCTCGTTCTTCTCCAGCCCTTGGTGATTACTGATCGAAAGGTGAGTGCGTAGAATTTCGTCTTGACGGTACTTGCACTATGACATGCATACCAACACATGATTCCTATGTTCGTTTGCCCTCGACGTCAACATACAAGCGGATCCCCTGACATTTTACGTGTTTGCCAGCATATCCGCAAATATACGCCAAAGTATGAGTACGAGCGCCAGCGAAGCATTTCGAACGAGTGAGCTGGGTGCTTTACATCTCTTCTAGCGATACAGGAAATATGCCACGATTGACATTGACCTCCAACACCACGAATCATCCCAATGGGTCGAGATGATGCCTGAATAGAATGCCCTGGCTTGTTACAGTATATCATTACTAGGCTGCAGTGGTGTCGATGATTGTACGAAGAAAGATACATGATGCTTCAATCTGCATCATGTCTTTCTTTGCCTTGTCCTGCTGCATGGATGGTTAACACCTCGCCCATTACAGTACCGCGCGGTGGACGAAAAAATCCAGAGTAATTAGTCGGCCCTGGCCAGCAACACCCAAATGCCAGATCCCTCTGAATCCTACCAAAAACACCACCTTTTTGACTCTTCTGGCGTCAATAAATTGCTCAACAATGGCTCGAACTGGCCCTGGTGAGGAGCGTACGCCTCCAGGCCAAGTTGACCCTAGCGACGCTGCCATCCATCAAATGGAGAAGACATCATCACATGAGTACCAGTCGCCCCTGGTATCGTGATCAAGTAAGCAAGGGCAGCCGCAAAAAGGTGTCAATGGTGGTGGCCAAGAATTAGAGTTTCTATGATCGAAAGGTGATGCAAATCTCATCGCGAAAGCATCGAAAATCTTCGAATTGATATTCATTCTCTGCTTCTCTATCAAGATCCGTCTGCTTGGGAACCCAAGTATCTGGCAGCCAATCCGGGCTAGCGAGGAGAAAGAAGCTTGCCCTTCTTCACGTTTGGGCTGTCACTCCGGATTTGAGATCCGTCCTCTGAGATGCTCTAAATTTCGAGACTGTATAGAAGCGAAAGCTTGAGGCGACCATGCATCCAAAACGTCAAGTTAAATTAAGAACTGCTGCTGCTCCATCCTGATCGCCTCACTCTCCATGTACCGAGAGCTAGGTTGCCAATTTGCCGATAAGTTAAAAGGCACCTCACTCAAAGATCTTTGCAATCCCCATACAACACTTCTGAATGTCGCATTTGGCCTCCAAGTCGGGGACGGACAGGATTCCGCAAATCTCCATTAACCGAATCGTGATCCTTAACCCAAACTCGCGAAGCAAACAACCTCATAGCCTTTTGCCTCCAGATCTCCTGCTGGGCGTGGGACTTGGTACCACTAAGCACAAACTTCCGCTCGATGTCTCCAGGCCGTTGCGACAGTCGTACCCTGCACGGCCGCTGAAAGTCTCCACTGAACAACACACGCCACAATGGATGGTCGAGCCGTTCACACAATCGACAATGTAAACAATCCCCTGACCTCGTCTTCATCCGGAGCGGCTTAAAACATCCCTGAATATCATATCCGACGGGCAGAGCTCCAGCTTTCTTTCTTCTGGAGATTTGCTTGCCCTTGCTAACTATAATCTAATCCCGCAAGCTGGGGTTTGACACATAGACTGCGGCCAACCAGACGAAGTCGCAGGCCAAACTCTCCAGGTTCTTTTCATCCAGAACAGACGGAATAGGATTAGATCTGCTGGCTTTACCGTACGATCTGCATCTCATAGAAACAGGGAAGGGGAGAGCACACACAACGGCAGCAAACTGCCCCTCTTTTATGACGATAACCAAGACATTCTCCTGTTCCCCTAGATCCTCTTCCTCGTCCAGCTTCGACCAGTCTACTGCTCGCTTGCGGTGTAGTCCTCGAGTCCGAAAATCGTCTTCCATCGTTGCCTCCTCTCTGTCAGAGTTCTTCGCTTCCTGGTGATTGGAGGACTTTGCTCCGCTGCAAGGTGTGTCCAGGCGTGCCAGCAGTGAGGTATCACTGGGTATTACTGGGACAGATTTGACTATAACAAATCGATGCGCCAGCCCACTCATCTCATTTCACACTTTACCATCTGGGTCTCGAATCGTATAAGGAGGGCCCTCCGCTCCGGACTGGAGTGGATTGGGACGAGATCCATGAAAGCCTTTGCAAAGCTACCTCTTCCAAGACGAGTCTCACGGTACATACCACGCAAAATCCGCACACAATGACGATTTTTGTAGCTCTTCAAAGTTTCAACTAAGCACGTCGCTTTGATCAACATAGGAAGCTGCTCCGACTCCGATCTGAACGGCGGAGCGAGCAGAGGGCAACATTCCTCGGGTCGGCGCGACGAGGTAAGACATCAAACCTCCTATGGCTACTAAATTCCGAGCTGCTTTGAAATGTCAGACAAACCCTTTCGCCGCATCAGGCCATCGCTCAGTGACAGCAACAAAACCAGCCTCAACAACCAATCTACATTCACATCCGAAAGTGGCTCTTCAGGCGACCTTCTTACCCGGAACTCCGAACCTCCAAAGCACAGGAAGACTCCCGAGTCCATCACTCGCAATGCGTGTCTTAATTGCAAGAAAGCTCGTGCGAAGGTATGATCTTTGAAGTTCTCTTTACACAGCACCGTCTGTGTTCCTCTTGATCCACTTCCTCCACAGTATTTAACTCACATCTTTTAACTTCATCTAGTGTGATGGCCGGACGCCGTGTAAGAGGTGCGCAACACGATTGGAGGACAGCGAATGCATCTACGAGATTCACATCAAGCACGCTAAGGAGGAGATGGTCAAACAGATCAAGCACCTCCAGATGAAGAACCAACTTTCGCACCACATCTTCCAGTCTCTTTCGGCTGATTACAAAGTATCTGAGATTTTAAACATGCTGAAGAATGGTGATAGCCATGAAAGCATCGTCAAATCCGTTGGCCGATCGACAGCACAGGATCCTGGGGAGCTTTCGCCCTTGACTTCGCACGCCTCAATGGGTGCTCCTGATCAGGAGATGGCTGATCTCAATTCCCAAACTCCCCGATGGACTGGGGTCACCAATGACAAGTCTATTCTTGATCATCTATTCCAGCTATACTTTGCATGGATTCATCCCGTGCATCCTCTATTCGACGAGGGCCACTTCGTCAACAGTTATCACAACGGCAATCAATACTGCTCTCCCATTCTCATGAATGCTCTGTGTGCTATGGCTTGCCATCTACATACGAAGAGCGATGAGGATGTGACGGATTTTGCTGTTCTGGGCAAGGAGTTTGCCGAGACCGTTCGATACATGATGAACTCAGACGATTTTCACATTACCACTGTCCAGGCTTTTGCGGTAATGTTTCTTGTGGAGTCGGCGAGGGGCAATGGTATTCTTGCGGCATCTTATTTGAGAATTGCCACCGATTCCTTATCTCGAGTGAGGATGCAGGATGGAGGCGATGCTCTCTCGGTATGGAGCAGCACTGTTCAAGGAGTGCAGAACTTGAACGTGTGAGTGGGCACATTTTCTAATATTTGAGGGCGATTGACCAATAACATTAGTGAATGGGCACAGGTTACATTTCATGTGCCGTCCTCGATCGAAATTAACCCCGTACAGCAGGTCGATGATACTGAAGCTCTTCGTGACGATGCGAGGTGGCACTATTATTCAAATATCCACGATCGAGTGGCCGCATGGCCAAGCCTGCAAGCTACCATCTCGCGGGAAAAGTCGAAATTAATACGTATAATCGAAGCTGTCACTGTGGCCTTTTACTCTCAGCGAAGCCCACAAATATCGGCAGAGCAGATTTTGGAGTTCTATGGTCGTTTCGTCAATTGGCGGAATGGACTTCCGGAAGTGATCAGCAACATGGAAACAAACAAGAGCCAAGCCCTGCCTCACGCTTTGTCACTTTTGTAAGGTTTTCCTTTTTGTGTTTTGAAAGATTGATGTTTTGTTCTATTTTGTTTGGTTGACTAATGCTCTATCTTTTGACCAAAAGAATTCTCTTCTCCCACGCTATCATACATCTCCTTCGGCCCCTCCTCAGCATTCCCGATTTCCCAAACCATCTCATCGAAGACATTGTCTGGCGCCACGCTCAAAAGGGAATTGCCCTCCTTGACGAACAATACCGCGTGCAGTTCACATGTCGCTACGAGCCCGTACTACAAATGTATTCACTCCTCCACTTCGTTGACGTCTTGGCGCGGTTTTTTCCCGGTGGTGTCGAAGGCCGTTACAGAGACGGTCCAGAGGCTGTGAAAGTCGGGATGGAGATCCTCGAGGATTCTGTCCCGGGCTTTGCCGTCGCGAGAACGATGCAGGAGATGTTGAGGCGCACGGCAAATGCGTGTTCAATCCGTTTACCCGTCACTACGGCAGATAGTATAGATTCCATGCACAGTGGTAGTAGTCGTGGGTACGAGGAGAATAGCTCTAGGCAGAAGGGGGATTATCAGATACATGATATCATCAGAGCATGTACGCGTCCGTCATATGTCCAGCCCGTCGAGGAAATCACGATGAGGTTCTCGCCGAGTTTGATTGCGGATTGGTTCGCGAGGAGTAGTTCTTTTGGGGTTTTGGAAGATTCATGGTCCTCAACTGCGGCGTGGGAACAGCGTCGGAGGGGAGTAGGCGGTGGCGTAGTCGGTATCGGTCTTGGTGGAGGAGGAGGTGACATTGGCAGCGGTGTTGGTGGTGGTGGAGACGGTGCCGGTATTGGCGGGAGTGGCAGCGGGATCGGCATCGGCGTTGGTGGTGTTGGTGTTGGTTTTGGTGGCGTAGGAATGATGAATCCAAGGAGAACATCATTGTTATCTGTTGGTGTTGTACCCGAGGAGACGGCAACACCAGGGTCAGGAGGGCTAATGCAGATCAGTAATTTACTTAATTCTGTTTGAATGGGAGGGGAGAGGTGGTTGGGTTATGCCGGCTCAGGTTTAATGGAGGTTAGGCTGGATGGAGGCTACGTCAGTTCTGATGAAGATTAGTTCGGGTTCGGTCGAGTTATTGATGGGAAGGGATGGGGTCGGGGTGGGGTTGGGATGAATTTGGGAAAAGGGAATTATATTTAAAGGGTGCATATCTAGGTACCGAGATGTGGAGAGCACTTCTTTTTCACTACTGCCACCGTAGTGATGTGGAAACATTCGAGATGTGGAATTCGGACGGAGAAATTGTGTAATATTGGGGTTAGGGCGGATGATCTCATTGATTGAGATTGAAATTGATTAGGTCAGCTGGGCAGACCGTTGATGTGTGAGTGATCGTCGCCACGCACCTTTGGAAGAGGCAAGGAGGAGACTTTTATGCAAGCTTTTTGGGGATATATGTCTGGGTTGCATCGACTGCCTACTCACGGTCGGTGGTGAGAATTGTTGTGAAAATACTATGGATGTTTGGATGTTTGGACGAATTACTTATGGGATGGCTTGACGAACCAGCAAAAGAATAAGCGAAGAGGAGGATGGGAGGGGAATAGGAATCAATACAGGGAAAGGGAGAGAGGGAAGGGGAGAGAGGGAAGAAGAGAGAGGGAAGAAAGAAAGGACGGAGAGAAGGAAGGGAATTGCAAAAATTTCTAGAGCAACAAAGAAGAACTGAAATCAAACTAAATGTTCCTACAAGCTGTCAGTTGTGTGGGGAGGAAGGGCGGGGAAGAAGAAACTGGGCAAGTTCAGACCTTGAATAGAGCATGGTTACCTTGGGATCTATCAGACATAATAAGAGAAATCGGTACGGTGAAAGGGAACCAAATGAAAAGGTGGCTTAGAAGTTAGAAATGAGCCTCAATCGCAAGACGAAGTAGACCTGTCATAGATGATGAGATGAAGGTATTGACATTAATACTATAATTGGTATGAGACAGGAATGAATGAAAGAAACGATGGTAAAAAAATCTCTGTGGAAAAGTGGTAAGCAAATATCGCAACGAAAAAGAAGGAAGATAATTGATTGTAGGAAGGGAAAATACCGGGGAAAAGGTGGGTGAATTGAAAGAAAGGCAAGTGGAAAAGAGTCAAAGAAGATTTGAAAAGGTGAAAAGGTGAAAAGGTAAAGGAGAAGGATAAGAAATTAGATGTCAGAGAGACTGTGAGACTAAGACTTATTTACTTCTTATATTAGAGGTAGGTACTCAGCAAGGCTAACCGAAGGAACAGAAAGAAAGACGAAGGAGAGGAGAGGCAGGATAAGTCCAGTAGGATATTGTCAGCGAGTCAGTCAGTGAGTTTTGTCCGTTATTCATCCGTCAAATGTTCAACTACCTATTTATTATCCGTTGATTACTAGTCGGATCGGTGATTCACTTCGTGGTGTTTCTAATAGTGGAATTATGAACTGAATGGGCAGGTAGATAATTGTGGATCAAATAAATCTCTTAGATTCGAATGTTTCTTAGAATAATCATGCTACCAGATGAATCCATCGACAATTCTCGTATATGTCGAGTCTGGTAGGTCAAGTTCATGTGCCCCGATGCAATGAAGTAGCATAGCAAACAATAGATTTTAACCCTTAGCCTTATCCCCTTGTGTAAAAGCAAGAGCAGCAGCAAAACAAAGCAGAATTTCATCGCTACCCATGCAGATTGCTTGTTTGCTTACCAGCTTACCAGCTAACCAGCTACCTTCCTCTAAACTCCTGATTCCCATCTGCCCATGAAAAGTGTCGCATGAGATAATACTACCTAAACAACGAACGCCAACACCTCCCATCCACCAAGCCACCTGCGTATCCATATATATTCCTCGCCAAACCTTACGAAACCCGTCCAATCCAGCCCATCCCCACCATAAACTCCCACACCCTCCCGATCTTCCCCCTTCCATCTTATACCTCCCCCCTCCAGCACCACCTCCACCACTTCCCCCACCCTCACCATCAACGGCAAACAGTGCCTTCGCATCTCTCTTCTTCATATTCCCATTCCCCTTCATCGCTTCCTTCACGATAGCTTCTTTGATTACTAAGTATGGTTTGGGATGAACGTGAATTTTAGAGCATAGATCTGCTTCTTCTGGTGTTAAGAGGTGGAGATCAGTGGTTTGGGGGGTGAAATGGAGTAACGGCCCCTTTTCTAGGGCTGTGACGGGTGGATGTTTGACTTTTACGAATGGTGTTGTGGAAGGTGCAGTGCCATTTACACCATTAGCTGCACCGGATTGTTGTGTTTGTGGCTTTGTCAAGCGAAGAGGTAATTCTGGTGCTACGAGTGCTGCGGCACCAAATGGTGTTTCGACTACTGGTGGTGGCTTTGCATTGCGCTGCGAGGAAGCGAAGCGTTCGCGGTCAAGGCTTCCCATTGGAACAGCCTTTTGCGCGCGAATGACCTTGTCCTGCTCGTACTTCTCGCCGCTCTTGAGATCGCCTACTTTCATGTTTCTCCAATCCTGCAATTGTGCGACCGCCAATCGTAAATTATGTTCTTCCGCGATGCCACGGGAGAATTCCTCGAAATCGGTGGATGACATCATACGTGCGTATGGTTTGCATTTGTTGAGGATGTCTTTCTCTTCCTTCGTGCGCTTCTTGTCAAGGGCGGCATTTTTGCGGTACTCGAGGAGAGAGTGCTCGAAGATGACCTTTTTGCGCTCAGTTCGTTGCGTCAGGCGCGCGTTGTAGATGTCCATGACGGTAAGTTTGAGTTCCATTTCGGGTTCGAGTTCGCCCGTGCGTTGGTTAACGCCTTCGCCGGGGTCGAATTGCATATGTTGCACTGCTTCTTCGGCCTCGTTTGCGTACTCGGTCTCAAATTCTAGACGGCCGGGCATGTAACCTTGGACTTCGTGACAGGAGGGTACTGAGGCAGTGGGTTTCTGTTTTGGGGTTGGGGGAGGTGCATTTTTGGCTTCCTCTTTGCGGCCTTCGATTCGGCGCTTCTTGCGGGCTTGGAATTCCTCTCGTGGCATCTGTTCGAGGAGTTCCATGTCCTGAGGACTGGCTCGCTCGGGGAGGGGAAAGCGTGAGGATTTGAGGTACACATTTTCGTAGTGTTCGCGGACTTCGTCTTTGGTGCGATAGCCTCCGATGTGGTCTGCAATGTCTGCCCAGGAGCCCAAGCCATATGTTTCCGCGCCTTCGAGGAGGAGGAGCTCTTCATCCGCACCCCAATTCTTGTCATAGATGGGAACGGAGTTTTGTTCGATTACACGGAAGGGATGCGTTGCGGGTTGGTGATTGTGCGAAAATTCGCCATTGGAAAAACATTGTACGCAGAGATCATATTCGTTGCATGTGCTGTGGGCGCAACGTATGCGGACCTGGGGGTGTTAGCAGGAAGAGGTGAAATGGTGCCAATGGTGAACTCACAGTGGATGTGATATCAGCTGAACACACATCACACACATATTTTACTCCCCCCTCCCCGCCGCGCGTGGCGGTTTTCTTGCGGATAACCCCCATCTCGTCCAGCTTGACGGAGGTTGGGGGGGTTGAGATGGGAGCAGGATGAAGATCGCGGCTTGCGCCTGGGGACGTGGTGAGTCGATATTTGAGGAAGGAATACGGTCAGATGAGTTGGATATTATGGATAAATGGTGTCACTTTGGGTTGGGACACGGGATTACATTTGGATTGAATTCGTGGTGGAAGTCGAGTTCGGATGGGTTGTAGATTCGGGAGTTAGATGCCTTGGTGTTGACGGCGTTGAAGATCCCGTTCGTCGTGAACCATAATGCCAAGGCTCGTGATCTGGAGGCATGCGCCACACATGTACTGAACTTTCCGAAGTCCACAATGATATCATACGGGAGCCGCGTCGGGTGAACTCTCGATGCTGAAGTGATTTCAATTTTGATGTATATCTGGTTGATCGAAATGTTTACAAGCTCTTCCTTACTTTCCCCTGGCATGACAGCGTCAGAATAGCGTAGTCTTGACTCCAAGCTTAAATCACGTGCCATCCCCGCTAGAGTCTGCTAAATGGCTCACCTCAGCTCAGCCACGATGGAATCAAGCAGTGAATGAATTGATACTGGAGTGTGCACCCCTCAACTTTGCCTCCTTTTCTCATCCTTTTGTCAGCACGACAAACCCCTTTCCACAATTCCACAATTCCTCCATTCCACAATAAAGCAAGAAAAAAGGTCTCCCTATCCATTAATCCTTCACAATTCGGTATACTTCTATTCTCTAAGAATATTTGCATAAAGAGCCGTCTTCACGGCCCACCCCTCTCACACGCGGTTAATCTCCTTGTTGCATCTTCAACTTTGGCGGGGCAAGTCGCCCACCGTGCCGTAGGAAACCCTGTTCACCGTTTGAGACGAACCGACCCAGCGACAGACACCACCACTGTCCATCTCCGACGACCTTCATCACTACCACCTGACACCCTCACCTCCAGCCCTTTGAACTCCCACATCTGCTAGGAGATTCGTCATGAATTCCATGTCTTGGAAACTCACCAAGAGTATGTAGTCCCTCTCTTTTGCAAGATCGATCTGGAGTCCCTCAAGTGCCAGATGTGGGGCAAGATATCCCCAGGAGATCGAGACATTGAATAAGAATAACGCTGACAGACAACACCAGAGCTCAAGGATACTCACCTTGGGCCTCTTGCGAACACCTTCTCTCGATCTTCCTCCTCCAACACCCTCCCTGGCGACAGCGCAAGCGAACAAGCCAGCGGCACAAACACCCCAGTAGCAAATGACAATGGCATTGGTACATGTCCCCCCAAATTATATCCTCCTTCGAGCAGGCATTTACTAATATCTCTAGCTGCTTCGGAAGCAATTGCGACCCAACCTGCCGCAGAACCCCGTCCAGGAATTCTGATTGTCACCCTTCACGAGGGCACAGGTTTTTCCCTCCCCGATGCCTACAAGAACACCTTCCAAACACATCAATCTAGCAGCTCTCTGTCTATGGGCAATGGTTTCGGAGTAGCAGGATCTGTCCGACCTGGTTCATCACAGCAGCAAGGTAGCGTTGCCGGTTCCTACTCCAGCAACTCGAGACCAAAGACATCAGGGGGCGGCTTTGGCGCAGTTCCTACTAACCACGGCCGAATCTCCTCCAAATACCTTCCATATGCTCTCATCGACTTTGACAAACTCCAAGTGTTTGTCAATGCCGTTGATGGTACTCCAGAAAATCCTCTCT